>PVIA01006422.1:0-97795 GCA_004024845.1 Tonatia bakeri | reverse complement strand
CCTTCCTTCCTTCCTTCCTTCCTTCCTTCCTTCCTTCCTTCCTTCCTTCCTTCCTTCCAGAACCAAGTGATTAATTGCTCTCAAAGAAGTAGATTATGGAGGACTGTTTTCCTTCACCTTTACATTTCTATCAACAAATATAAAAACAAGACAGAAAAAATACACAAACTTGTAACCAGAATAGTAAATCTTACAAAAGAATAGGATCATGGGTGATATGTTTGTGTGCATGCCTTTTTGTCTTATTTTGTTTTTCATATGTAAGTTACATTACTTGAAAATTTTCTTTAAAAGAAGAACATTAAGGAGACTGGAGAGCAGTTGGTGGAAAAGAACTCGAGAATCTTGAAAGAGCTAGCAGTTTATCTCTACTTCCTGGTAGGTCTGAGACCCTCTTTTTCTCTGTCTCCCTTCTCAGAATCTAGAGCCCTGATGTCACGAGCACAGACCCCACACATACTGGCACACCCTCACACACCTGCACACACAGACACACACACACAAATATTGCCAAGCGTCCTACTTTCTGTTTAATAATGCACATCCTAACTGAACTTCACACCTCTAGAATCCCCTCCGCCTGGATTCCCTCTTGCTGTGAGATCTCTTCCAACTCTGGACTATCTCTGCCATCTTTTTTCATACTTTATCTTCCAGTAATTTGGAAGCACATGCATTTTTCCAAACACACAGAATGTCCAGTAACTCTGTGCCTCAGTACAAGCCTCATTTCTGAGAAGACTTTCTACTTCTTCACTCCAAACTGTCCTTACTCGTCTTCAGTGGCTGGTCCTCTACGGAGCCTTCCCTGCATCACACTCTCCCTCCCCGTGAGTGGCTTGTTTCAGACTCAAGGCCTAGTCATCTCTTTCTACTACTGTTTTAGAGTCCCCATTTTATAATAGAATTATTTGTTTAGTTATCGATTTGTTCTTTTGGACTGGGAGGCCCTTAAAAGCAGAGTCAGTCTTATTTAACTTCATGACTTCATATCCTAGCACAGCACTTTCATACATTATATTTTCACCAGTAATAGGGAGAGTGATGTTGATGATGATGATGAAGAAGAGGAATAATAATAATATTAATGATAATAAGTGAATGGATGAATCAATGAAAGGGCACACAGCAACAATAAGTAAGATGTTGAAATTCTGCCGACGCCTAGTCTGCTGTGGGGGCCAGTGCAGCTCGAGGTGCAACCCGCTGGGCTGCTCCCCCAGGCTGCCGAGTCTGCCTGAGGTGGCTGCTCCCACAGGGGCTGCAGCCCAGCCTTCTGTGAAACATAAGCTGCCTGGAGGTTGCTCAGCACATAGGAAAGACACACTGTGTCAGCAACCAGAAATCTGGGATTCTGCTTTACAAAGAATCCTGCCTCAAATTCTTAAAGAGAATTCTGCTTTAAATTGCCCTGTGGCCTTGGGTAAGTCTCTGTAATTTTCCTAAGGAAATTCTGTTTTTCATTTACAATGAGAACAGTAACCCTGATCTATATTTTCATATCATATGGTTGTATTAAGAAGATTCTGTATGTGACATATCTCTTAAACAACAAAGTATTAGACAGATTTAAAATTTTTATTAAATATTGTCTATTCTTGTATATTTAGTCTTGGGTTTTTTTTCTCAGGTCATTTTGTTTTTCTGTTCAGTTACAGCATTTCCATCTCCAAATCCGCAGGATTAGCTGGTGGGGAGGCAGGGTGTGTTGAGGAAATAACTTGGACATTTGATTCAGATTTCTGTTCAAATCTCAGCTTCATTATTTACTAGCTATATGACCTTGGAAAGTTTACCCAACATTATTGCTCCTCAATTCTTTCATCTCCAAAATGGGAATACCTATGCCTTTCTTATAGGTTCAATTTGAAAATAAAGTATGATAATCTCATGATATAGCATATAAGCTCCTTAAACATACACAGTAGGTACATAGTAGGTGGACACTGAGCAGGAAGACACGTTTGAGGGTTGCACAGACCCAAATCCCAGTGATGAAAACATTCCAATTGCCTGAGATTAAAAAAATTGAATAAAGTAACAAAATACTTTGTCTCTTTGCAAAAGAGTGAACTGGAATTAACCAAGAAGTACAGGGAGGGTCAGACCTACTCCTTGCACTTGAGGAGAGTGTTTCCTAACGTTCGTGTATCTCATCCATAACCTTTGCTCCATCAGAGTATTATCTGTACTACTATTTTCTTCATTAATAAAGTTGGTTGTTATTTAGCCAGATCATCCATGAAATCACAAAATATAAAGTCTTTTTTGTCTAAAACTCATACACAGACTTGAAAAACAGAATCATCCAAACAAAAATACAAAAAGGTATATGTGGCCTAACTCAGAGCATTCTGCATTGCAAATTCCTGCAAATGTGTGCGCCCTTAGGCCTTGCCCACATTTTTTTCACCAGCTGCATAAGCAACCACAGAGAATGGCATATCTTATGTCTTGAAATGTTTAAGACCAGTTTTAAAATCTGTATTACACAAAGAGTAAGTTTTTGCTTGCTTAGAATGTCCAAATTCTACTTTGTAAGCGTGTTTTCATTTCAAGTAAAGACCTGGCAGATAATTCATATATATACGAATTTAATAGAGTAGATGCCTAGAGGATACAATTTTATCTTCTGTACATGTGCTAAAGCCACCGGCACTCTCTCCATGTTAATTTAATCGCTAATTATCTAATAGCTAATTAAACCAAAGTTTAAAGTCAGTCTGAGAACTGAGATAATAGAGTAGCATGAAGCACTGAGCAAAGGCCTCCTGCCCATCTGGCAAGGGGCACATTTGGTGAGAGAGAGGAACCTTATTTCATTTCGCCATAACTCTTTCTTTTGTCTTTTTTATTTCTGTTTCTAGAACCTTAGTTTAAACCCTTAGTCATTTAGGAAACCGGAGTTTCCTCACTGGCTTCCCTGCCTGTAGTTCACTTCATTACCCTCCAACTTCTACAAGACCATCATTTAGTCATTCATTCATTCATCCATTCATTCAATAAATACAGGGTCCAGCAGAGGCAAGGACTGCTTGAGTCTGGTTGGCAGGGTAATAAAATGGGTGTAATAATTTATAGTTTTAATTTGAGCATTCCACCTAATACGTCACATGGTATGCTTGAGTGTGGTATTGTTATTGTTATTGTTATGAAAAAAATCTTGAACGTGCTTATGATTTTTAATAAATGATTTCATAATAAATGGGGGCATTATTTATGCCAGACGCTATATACATGGAGCCCCTGCCATTTGCCAGGTACTGTTCTTGAGCTCTGATCATGATTTTACCCCGCCTAACCCCGCCCTGTGGCCTTCCTGTTGGAATCTGCACCCCTTCGCTTGGCAGTCAAGGCTCAGCCTGATCTGGGCCCTGCTCACCTCCTGACCACTCCTTTCCCAGCATTTCATCCTCCAGTCCTACCGTGCTGCCCGGTGGTACCTTGTGTTCACACTTCTCACAGCCTCTGCATGAACACTTGTCCTTTTCCTGACAGTCTCCTCCTGACCTGTCTAAACTCACCATTTCTGGGAAAAGGAGACTGAAAAAGACAGAATCCCCCAAAGGTCCAAAGGGCATCTACTCTCATGATATACAAAGGAAACGAAAAAACAGTTTATCACATACACACACAAACACAAAAAGAAGACACATTATAAGGCTAGTGGTAGTTATTTCTAAATAATAAAAAGATAGTTTTATCTTTCCATTTTTTTGTATTCTCAAAAACATTATTTGATAATTACCCATTTAACTTCATAATTGGAAAAATGAACATTTTTCAATTAGGAAGCGTGGGGAGAAAAAGAAAGTGAGAAAGGAAAAAGGAGAAGCAGAAAGGTCTAGCAGCACGGGATGAATCCAGGATGCTAAAGAAGTTGTTCGTCGTCTTACTGAGCTTGCCTTTCTTTTTGTGTAATAAAAATCACCCACATGTTTCCCACTTATAGCCAAACTCAGTTAATTACAGCATTATTTGTTGTTGCTTCTGGGCAGGGTCAATAAAGGTAATTAGATCTTTTACAGTCTGTAGAAAGTTACTCTCATTCCCTGTGAAATGTCGATATCAGATGCAGTGTGCATTAGTAAAGAGACTTGGTAAAGTAACAGTGTTACAGGGTGCAGCCAAGGGGGGGGGGCCAAATGGACATTTGAAATGGGACCCAGAACTCACGGTGTCCAGGAGATTCTAAGATGTTTTTTTAACCCCTTCCCCCCCACAGGTGTGAGTTGGGGGAAGGGGCACACAGAGCAAGAACATGCAGGGCAGCTTTGCAGCTAATCCATGGCATGGTCACTTAACATGCCTATAGCCTTGGGCCAGTTGCTTGAATATGCTAAATAGCTATGGCCATGCTCTGGGCCAGGGGGATGGAAAGGGACACCTCCCCAAGATGTGACTGGGGGGC
Organism: Tonatia bakeri; assembly: GCA_004024845.1. Lineage (NCBI taxonomy): Eukaryota > Metazoa > Chordata > Mammalia > Chiroptera > Phyllostomidae > Tonatia > Tonatia bakeri. The sequence continues at coordinate 93,384 of PVIA01006422.1, read as the reverse complement.
AGGTCCCCTGAGTTACAGCGCTTGCGTGGGAGCTCGGAGGAGACTGGCTCCAGGACACGAGGTGAAACTTGCCCAGACCCATGATGGTGACCAGAAAAGCTGGAAAGGACAGCAGATTGAGGGCAAGTGTGGCTGAGTGTGGGAGGAGTCGGAAATGGGGCTGCAGAGGAAGATTGGTGTGGGGATTTAAACCCAGACACGGCAGCCATAGAGGAGAGAACCATGTGGATTTGGCTGAGTGGGGACTCCCGTGGTCCTGGAGGAGAGAGGACCACGTGGCTGGAGTGGTGGAGAGAGGGCCACATGGCTGGAGCAGTGGAGAGAGGACCATGCACCTTTGCCAGAGTGGGGACCCCCACAGCAGTAGTAGGGGGAACCATCACCCAACTTTAGCAGAGATTCCAGCGACACAGCTGATGGTGCTGAGAACCGAGAGAGGCCTACCAGCCAAGCACAGATTACTGGGAATAACCAGACATTGCCTGAGACTGGACTTCTATTTCCTTTCCTGAGATACAGTACCCCAGACTGGGCAAGGGGGAAGGAAGGACTGTGTGCATTTGTGGGTGTTTTAAGGGACTTTAAGATTTTGATAAAGACATTAGGTCACTACCTTAAGTTTATATAGCACTAAATAAACGTTTTCCTTTCCTTTTCACGAATCTCTGGCATTGAGAGCTATCTTTCCTTTAAGGCAGCGGACAAGATGGACCTGAGTCTCTTTCTGTAAGAGTATTATTGTTCCAGGCCCCCTTGTTTTGTTCTGTAACAACAGGAATGAGTGACATGGTCCTAAGTTCAGTGAAGTAATACAGTGAGGAAATTATGAAGATAATTCAAACACAATTTCTTTCCCCTGACTAACCAAGAGAAATAATTTTTGTCAGAATTACTTAGAAAAAGGTCTTCCTTCTGAGGGTTAACAAAGCCAGGTACACTAAAAAATCATATGCTCCTAAAGCTAAACAGACATTTAGGAGTTGTCAAATTTTGTTCTTAGTGGTGAAAGTTTTTCTTCAAAATCAAATGTTCTAAATAGAAGCTAGATACCATTCATAACCTTTGGGTAGCATGACAAAGAAGAAATAGCAGGAGTTATAACCTTAGACAAATCCGGGCTTGAATTCCAGCTCCATCCTTGGACAATACTTGGTCTACCTGACTCTCTATTTTCCTATGAGTAAAATAAGACTAATAACATCTACTTCAAATACTGGTTATGAGAACAAATGAAATGCACCCTGGATGTGTAGGTGGTATTAGTAAGCACATGCTGTAGTTGGTTAGTCCTACTAAAACTAAAAACTAGGGAAATGAGTTTGCCCCTCGGAAATTAAAATTAAAACTGACATATGAAAAATCACTGAACAAGTCAGAATAATTTATAATTCAGCAGAACTTGTTTGAGTCTGATTGAATTTATTAACATTTAAAGAAAGAATGGGAGGCCCAGAAGGAGAGATTGGGAATCTCAGAGGCATTCTGCATGTTAGCATTTGCATAGCTAGTCAATAATCTCCAAGTCCGATTCATGAAGGGATCCCCACTGTGGAAGGCTGGAGGGAATTTCTGCTCAGAAGCGTTAGATTTCTATTTTCATAGGCACTATTGTCCTTACTTGCAGATGTGGGTATCAGGGTGTTTAAGAATAATGCGTTGGGTGCCTCTGGCTTCCCTTATGGCAATTACATGCCACTCGTGCCATGTCCATGGCTTATTTGGAATTTCATGTAGGTCAGCCTCTAGCAACAGTACACAGTGGCCACTTGGAGGTTGAATATTCCAGCCTCCATGGTCACTGCTTCTTTTGGTTAATTCATAAACTGGTATTTGTTCCGTGTCTCAGTTCTGTGAGCTTTACAGATATTACCCTGCTGAAGGGATAAATCTGCTCTTTGTATTGACAAGGTCAGCAAGGCCTCAGACTGGGGAAAATTCAGCAAGACAATATATGTCGCATGGTGAGGGTCCCCTTGGAGGAGAGCTGGCAGCCTGCTTTGGTAGGGCAACCCAACGTCCCCTTATGGCTACATGAAATCTTTTTAAATTTCCATCCTAGTCACCCATTAAGTATTCATTACATCTCTTTCCTATTCTAAGGTGTCTTTGTTTTTGGTTGGATATTCCCTGAAGAAACCACTGAAACAAACATTTGTGTGCAAATAGGATATTTGGGAAGTGATCCCAAGAATCACCAATTAAAAAATGGAGTCAGGAGACAAGAAATGGAAAAAAGCCAGAAAAGTTTACAATATCAAGCAACTTAATATTGAGGGCGACTAGGGCTCAATCCCAATGAAAGTTTAGAGACAGTGTAGAACACAGCAGAAAGTTTTTCACATCCCGCTCCACTGGATAAGGAAGATGTATGTTTATCTGCTCATCCTGTTTCTTTTTGTCTTAGGGCTGCTGCCTGGTGCATCAGCTCCTGGCACTTCTAGCTTGCTGGGGTCTGTAGCCTGGAGGGTGTGCTCAGGTAAAATCTCAGGAGTTTTTGATAGAACTGCATAGACATGTACTAGAAAGGACAGTGTCGGGGAGGGGTAGTGGCAACAAAGAATGGGACAATAAACAGCATCTGCTTCACAGTATGTCATGAAAGAATAAGGCACAATTGACACGATCAAATGCTTATAATGAATGAGCATAATTCTAAATGAAAATCTAGTTCACTCACAGAGGTAAAAGTAATGGAAGACTTCTCTGCAGTTTCAGATTTGGCTTCCAGCAAGGCACCAGAAGACAATGAAGGCAAATCTGAGCCTGATTCCTATTTTTCACATCCTCTGGGATTGGAATAACAGTGACTATAGCAACTCACTCCCCCAAGCAATGCTAAGGCAGAATGAAACAGTCCTGCCCTATGTTTGCACAGTAAGTCCTCACTTAAAGTTATGGATAGGTTCTGAGACTTTAAGAAAAACAACATATCGTGAAAGCAATTTTACAATAGGCTAATTGACATAAGCAAGAGTTAAGTTCCTAGGTATCTGATCAATGTTCTGACAAAATGATGTTGAACGAAACACCATTATTCTAGGAAGTGCTATATTCTGTTTCAGCGTCTGGCCGAAACTCAAACATGGGAGTCTGCCATCTTAGGCAAGTGTGAAGAGAACAGAACACAAGTCCAAACTTCTCAGTACTCCCAGTGCAAGTGATACCACATTTATTTAAATTTCTCAGTTTTATTTAAGATTCACTGAAGACTCCCCACCCACCCAAATTTGTGGGAGATCCAATATCAGTTACTTGGAGGACTGTTGCTATGAGCTCCTTTCTCTTCCCTTGTATGTTACAAGAACACTGGCTGGGCAGTGGGGGGGCCAGGGGCCAGGGGTGCTCAGACAGGCCTGAAATGGGGTTCCCTGGCCATCAGGAACTTGAGCAGGAGGAAGCAAGATCACTGTGAGCATGTCTCTGCAGCCCTTGCTCCTCGGGGCTGTGTGATGCCTTGAAGGAGTAGTGGCCCCCCTACCTCATCTGCTCCAAACTGCGGTGAAGTGTCCCTGCCCAGCTTTCTGTCCAGAAGAATGACTCTCAGGGGACTCCTGGCCCTCAAAGTGACACTGAGTCCAGCACTTCTTCACACAGTGGCCTTAGGCCACAGTGCCCAGCTCTGACCTGTACTCCCCCCTGCCCTTTATTCCAAGATCCCTCCCTCACCCCTAAACCACAAAACTAGAAGTCAGAAGTGCTCTTTACTTTCCTGTTTTTGAACAAGAAAGTCTAATTGCTTCACTGGAAATAGTTTCTTTTTAATTGGTTATTTTCAACTTCCCTTTTTTTGGCCTACAAATCCACAGGCATATGTAAACACAGACTTGAGGGGAGAGGAGAAGTAGGAAAAACCAACGTGGTGCTAAAGGGGTTGAGAGGGCCACACAAAGCCCTGAAGCTGCCCAATCACCACCACAAAGCACCAGCGGGCATCAGGGAAGGCTCCTCAAACGCTAAAAGCAATACAAGTTCCAGCCTAGAATTCCGCAGAAAATGTCAGGAGTTGTAATTGCTTACTCATCTGAGTTTCTGATAGAAGTATTCTTGCCTTGATTTGGCCATCATTTTTACTTCAAAGGCCTCTGATTTCAGCCAGTCTTTACCTCCCACACGCCTACCCCCACCTTGCCCCCATTTTCATCAGCTAAGATCTCCATAGCCACGCTACACTGTTTATGTGCTGCTTAGAGACAAAGAATTCAGAGGGTTCTCTTTCCGATGGTAATGCTCTGAAGTGCGCCTTGCATCCCCTGTCTCCTCTGTTGACCTCACTTTGATGTGCAGTGCGGAGGGTGACACTTCTGTTGACACTTCTAAGATCACTCCAGGAATCTCACTGAAGGCTTGTAAGCTGTCTGAACTAACTAACCAACTAACTAACTAACTAACTAACTAGCTAAACTATTTAGGACAGAAATATTTGACATTTGTTTAGTACAATAACTTTCAAATCTAGGTAGAGAATTGCTAAAGAAGTTTGTTAAAAGTGTACATTATAGTACATTACCTTCCAATTCAGTAGGTCTGCTACGAGCCCCAGAAATCTGTATTTTCAATGACAACTTCCAGATACGGGAGGTTAGGGGACCCCTTTCTGTAAAACACTTAATTGGTATCATCTGTGTGTAAGGCAATGTGCAAAAAGCTTTGCAGGCCTTATTTTATCAAATCATCACATCAATGTTATAACAAAATTATTACCAGTTTTACTTTACAGATGAATAAATGGGGGCTGAGAAAGAGAAATTAAAACCTAATGTCATTAAACAACTATATTATATCAAATATTCAAATTAAATTATATCTACATGGCTGCAAATCCCAAACTCTTTCAATTACATTTCATTATGAAATATATTCTGGTGTTAAGGCTACTTTAGTTTTAGCAAAAATGACAATTCTCTACTAATATACCTTAGTTTTAAAAAAAACCCTGTTCTTTAGTCATAACTTATTTATTAATCTTGTCCATTGGATTATGCAGTGATAACAAACAACCCCTGTAGAAAAATGGCTTAAAACAATTCAGACTCACTTTTACTTTCCTTGCTCGCCCACCTGAAGTTGTGCCAGGGGTTCTGTTCCATGTTGTCTTCCTTCAGGGAAGTGCCAGAGCCATACAACTCCCGTGGCAGGGGAGGGAAGTAAAGCAGAAAGTTACCAGCTCTTCCCCCGTTCATTAACCAAAGTAGTGGTGTGGCCAGGCTTAACATTAGGAGGAGAGAGCAGTGCAGTGCTGCTTCGTGCTCAGAAGACAGAGGTTGGAAATACTTGTGAACAGCACACATGTTCACAACTACTACAATTGGACAAAGGGGACCTGGGTTCCAGTTCTGACTTCATGATGTACTAACAGTATTACTTTAACCAAGGGAATAAATCTAGATTTTTTTCATTTCCTAACCATGTAGAATCACATTTATATTGTACGGTTGTTGAGAAAATCAAGTAAGACTAAATTTGTAAATTCAAACAGCTCAGTGCCTGAAGCAAAATAGATGCTCACACTAAAGCTAATTGAATTAGAAATAACACTACGCTGACTACCGTCACCTATGCACATACCAATGCTGTTTCAGATTCACATGGTTATTTTATTTTCGTATTTAAATTCAGATATGGTGTCTAATGAAACTTGGGAAATCACCTTGTGGGGAGAACTGAAGGCGCTAACTTACTAATAGGAGAAGCTGTCATAGGCTGGGTTCCCTGGTCAACAGACTCGAGAGCAAACATTCGTTTGCAGGAACAGCACCCACATAGTGGTAAGGGAAGCTGGACTGCATAAAAAACTTTGACTTGCGATGCAGTGATAACAGAACCAATCTACCTGGGAGCTCAGGAGTAGGGACAGCCCTTCAGGGATGTTCTGGATTGTGTGGCAAGGGAGGCAGGTCTAACCCATGGCCCAGCAGCGGGGCCCTTGGAGGGCGATTTCCGGAGAGGGACTTAGCTGAGAGTCCTAACCAGGCAACAATCATCCTGGCTGGGGAAACCCAATGGGGAGAAGGCGGCACTGAGAGCTTCAGGTGTGAATCAAGGGGTCTGAACAGTGTGCCAGAGGATCCAGTTTAAACGTAAACCTGAAAATGCAATAAGGCTGTGAAACATTTGAACAGTAAGTTAACTGAGGTATTTGAGGTTTACTATTCTAATCTAACACATAAACAGTGACATTTACAGGAAAATGCATAGTTGGTATAGAACCCAGTTCTTTTTCTCTTGCCTTGCTGTTGTCCTTATCTAGAATTAACTGGCCTCCTAAGGACCCCTGTGAGAATGTGAGGTCTAAAGGCAAAGAAGGAACTTATTTTCATGACAATTACCTCAGAAATAATTTCAAGATGACAAAAACGATTATTTGGCTTATTTCTACCATGGTTGAAGTACTTTCTAAAGGTGTAATTCTTAGGCTGGAATATTAAATTTCCGCAGGAGTGCTGAGGGATGGTGCAGGGAGGCCTGAGGGCACTTGCTTCTACACGGGTGTGATCCAATGACTTCAAGGGTGCAGGGAGGGGGGCAGCCTTAATAATTTAATGGTTTTCAATTTACAAAACATACATACTAAGGTTTACAAAACTGCACTATTTTTAAAGATAAAACTATATCTTTTACAGATGTAAAGGAGCCTTTCAATTTATATTAGAGCATTCAAGCCACATGGAGATACAAATTCATTCTGCTGTGCCTTTAAGGGCTTCACTGGAAAAGTTTGAATACTCTTCTAAACCGTGAGAGCTTTTCCATTACTGTCTGGTCATGTTTCTTTCACATTTTACAATCTTTATATGAAAAAGACACACCTCAAGCAATCAATTGTTCCCTTGGGAAAGAGAACAAATAAAGGAGGCTTATATCGCTGCTGCAGAGCACTGAGGGGAGTGACACACGTCTCACCTGCTGAGGGCCTTGGGTTAGCAAGCGCAGCCACACTCCGAAGACATATGAAGATCCCTCCATGTCAGAGTGTCTTCCAAATTAGGCCGTGGTGCAGTATAAGTAAAAATAGGATGTGAAATAGTATTTACCAAGCATTTTCCAGAAAGCCAATACCCTTTACAAAGTTTATCTCCTATAATCCAGTTTTCAAGAAGTGTTTCTTATCCTGATCTGAGGAATAAAGAAACTGAGGTGTAGAGATGGTAAGAAAATGAGTAAGGGCTTAATTTCAGGTGAGTTGGTCTTCAAGGCTACAGCTCATTTATCCATGTTAAACAAATTAATCGCCAAAATATTACGTTTTTATAGCTAATATAGGAAAAGTCCTATAGTACAGACAAAGGTGTCTGGGCTTTGGGATCAGACAGAAGTTTAGATCCTGGTTCTGTCATGGACTGATTCTGATATTTGGAAAGGGCTTAATATTTTTCAGCCTCAGATATTTTATCTGGAAGATGCAAAAAGTACAAACATAAAAGCACAGCAAAAATTGAATAAGCAATGCTAATTTTGTTAAAGATTGTATTTGAGGTACACAAAATAACCTAGAAGCTTCCAGATCTAGTGTTATGTAATTCCTTAAATGATGACATCAGTTAATATTTCTAGATGAATATGCCCCTCCTCCTTCCTGGCCTACTTAGGATGAAACCTGGGGGGCCCCCTGGCAGTCACTCAGGAGCCCTATCTGGACAGAGGCAGGACACACTCTGCCTCTGTGGTTTCCTATCTGTTTAATTCAGCCTGGCCCTGGGATGCCTGCACTTCTCTAGGACAGTTGGAGACAACCAGATCATCAAATAGCCTCCTTTAAGTTTTCCCAACGAAGCCTTGGTAGTATTTCCAGTATTATTATTATTCTCGTTCTCCTTCTTCTTCTATTTTCCTCTTTTATCTGACCCACTTTTGCATGGGATATTTTCTCTAGCAATTGAACAAGTTTTAATTAAAGCTGGTAATTCTGGGGTGTCTTCCGCATGCTCCCTGATGAGTGTGATATAAATGGACACAATAAACAGACCATCTAATATAGATAGAGTCTACAGCTGCATCTGCTAATTAGGACCAATAAAAGGCTTTTGGGGCAAGAGTTCCCATGTGACATTTGTTTAATTAAAGCCTTTGTCTGCTCTACTCAGAAGGGTGAAAAATATTCCACTTACAATGTACTGAAAACAAACATAGCCTTCAGAATGCTGAACATTCCATAGTAATCCATTCTGAGCTCCCAGAAGGAAACTTTCAGCCAAAATCATATTTTTTCTTGATAATACATACACTGTTCTTGTCATTTTAATTAAACCAGATAATTTATTCTATTTCCAAATCCACATGTATATATACATAGGAGTATGTCTGGCCAGTAAGCTTTAAGGGCAGAATAGGTTCAGAGACAAGCCAGGGAGGATTGGGGCAGGGATCACAGGACCTAACTGCAGAATGGGTGTCTCACACATTACCCTATGGAAGATTAGCTCATTTTGCCCAACGAGTAATTGTTTGCTCCCAATAACAGGCTGAGTTAGTTGGAGGCCTGAGTTAACAGGCCTTTGGCAGAGAGACAGAAGTATGGATTTCAGTCCTGATTTTGCCATAAATTTAGAAAATTATCTTTAAGTCATAGTTGCTTTATCTTTAGAAATGAAAGTGTGATATTTCACTTGCTTGATTTTAAGACTTTCCTGGCTCAAGTTCTTTGATTACACATTCTTTAATCAAGAGGATTTTTCCAAATATGGTTCATATAAATTACCTATTTTAAAATAATTAAAATGTAAAAGCACATACTAATAAATTGTTCTTTCAAGCTATATCTTATAGAGGTCTTATTATTTGATTATATATGTATATATATGGCAAAGTAGCTTTTAATTCACTATAAATAATTTATTTTTAAGGTATATTTTATTGATTATGCTATTACATTTGTCCTATTGTTTTCTCCTCTTTATTTCCCTCCACCCTGCATTCCTTCCCACCAGGATTCCCTCCCCACACCCCTTAGTTCATGTCCATGGATCATAACCCTTTTATCCAGGGTTCTAATAGCCAACTCTTTCTATCCATTCCCTGTATCTATAATTGATTAGTAATTTAAATTGTTTTGCTACATAGGTAGAAGATCAATCTATATGGCCATCCCTAGTTCATGGTTTAGTCTGTTTTGCTAAAAATAATAAAAATCACAGTGTCTTGATTCAATTTCTTTTCTTTTCTACCTCTTCATGTTTCTGAAATCAAGAGCTTCTCAAAATCAAAGCTGAAAGGGGCTAGCCTAAGTTGTAACAGAGCTGTGATTGTCTACAGATAAGCAAATTTAGCTGTGTGTATGTGTGTTTGTCAAGGTAACATTTTATCTAACACTCACCTTTTAAGTTTAGTTGCTTGCACTATATCAGAGGTTAAATTTAAACTTTTAACTATGGAACCTTAATTGTTTAAGGTATAATATACTTTGGAACTAAAGTATACTAAATATGCTTTATGTAATATTAGGGTAGAAAGCAGTATTTTAAAAAAAGTCATTCTAAATGTTGATACTTTCCTGTCACACATAAATCAATTAAAAAAATAGTAAATTTCTCAACTTTCTCAGGGCAGGTAATGAAATAATCAAAGCTAGGGGAGATTGATCTGATCAGGTCACGTGTGTGAACTGTGACTTCAGACCCAGAATTCTATCTTTATAAACTGCCTTTTCTCTCTTCTTTCCTTCCTTCCTTTGTATTCCTCCTCTTTTTCTTTTCTTTCTTGACTATTTTTAATATCTTCACATTATTAAAAATCCAATGCTGGTATCATCCATATATGCCAGTGTTGTAGGTTTGATCTCTGGTCAGGGCATATACAAGAATCAACCAGTGAAGGCATAAATAATTGGAACAAATCTATGTCTCTCTCTCTCCCTCTCCCTTCCTCCCTACTTTCCTCTCTCTCTAAAATCAATAAAATAAAAGAAATCAATGCAGCTTTAACATTACAAAGAAGAAAGTAAAATAACACACAGCATCTCATTGCCCAAAAATAATGATTAGTAATATTAGGAATATGTCATTCCAGAATTTTCTATACACATGTGTACAGATAGAAGGGTAGACAGACACTGGCATACCTTGGAGACATCGCAGGCTTGGTTCCAGACCACAGCAATGAGGTATCACAATAAAGTAAGTCTTAATGATTTTGCATGTCAAGGGTCTTGCCTTCAATTTGTAAGAAACACAACACCTATGAAGTATAATAAACTGAGGTGTGACTGTAGATAGATAGAAAATGTTAAGATATGTGGGGTTGATTTATGCATATTTCCTAAATTTAATGTATTCAATTTATTTTAACTTTAAAAAATAAAAATTAAACATAGAGCCTGGCTGGTGTAGCTTAGTGGATTGAGCGTGGTCCTGTGAACCAAAGAGTCATGATTTGATTCCCATTCAGGGCACATGTCTAGGTTATGGGCCAGGTCCCCAGTGGGGGACACTTGAGAGGCAACCACACAGTGATGTTTCTCTCCCTCTCTTTCTCCTTACCTCCCCTCTCTCTAAAAATAAATAAATAAAATCTTTTAAAAAATTAAATATAGAAAATGGCTTAGTATATACACAAATATTTCCTTGCCCTGTCCAGACTCCTTAGAGTAATGGCTGATTCTAGGTCTGGAGCAGGAAACACAGGGGATGGTCCCGGAGCATTTTGTGGTGCCAGGAGGTAAGAAAGTGCACAAACACCCCCCCACACACACACACAAGGATGGGGGTATCTGAAAGGGAAACAGGAGCCAAGTGAAAGCCTGACCATGATCACAGGTGAACTGATTTGAGCAGCAAAGTTAGTAAAGTAGTATTGGATCATAACAGAAATTAGAAAATAAATATCCATCAACCATGCTGATAATAAATAAATTAATAACAGAATAGACAAATCTCTGCAGAAAATATCGCAAATATTTATGTAGATACTTCACCTTTAAAAAGGTGCTGCATAACTCCTGATGCCTTAAAGGCAAACTGGGTATAGTGACTTTACTCCAAAGAGTAAAGTATAAAAAGTGGGAAAAAGAATAAAGTGAAGAACCCAACAACCACCCACTACCTCAGCCAGGTGGTTAAGGCTAATAGTGATGCGTGTTGACAGCATGGACCCTTGGTACAAAGCGATGAAAATGGCACTGTACCTTGGCGATCGTCCTCCCCAAAACCCATAACCTCAGTCTAACCATGAAAATGCGTTCAAATAAATCCCAGTTGGTAGATATTCTGTAATTTGCCTAACCTGTTCTCGTCAAAGCTGTCTAGGTCTTCAACATCAGGAAATGTCAGAGAAGCGAACGGTCATGGCCAAAGGAAGCCTAAGGAGACATGTTCAGTAGATGTGAGGTGATCTATCTGGATGGCACCCTGGAACAGCAAATGATCAGGTAAAATGGAGAAACTTTAGGAAACTGAATTATGAATTTTAGTTAGTTACAGTGTATCAATAATGACAAATATAATGTGAGATGTTAGTGACAGGGAAACTGGCTGGGGGGGAGTGGGTAGATGGAACTCTCTGTATCATCTTCACTATTTTCCTCTAAATCTGCAATTTTTCTAAAGGAAAAAAAGGTTACTTTTAAAAGTGAAGTACTCCAAGAAAATTATTATACTTTAAAATTATTTTAATATCACAAGAGAATTCCTAAAATACATTTCTATTTATTAGATGCACACATTGGAAGTTGAGATGTTAGTCATATTTTTAAAGTATTTTTTCAATTTCAGAATTTCTGTTCACTGTCATCTTTGATAGGTGACAAATAAGTACAATTGTATTTTATTCCTTCTTCCTTTCTTTTACCTAATTCTTTTGGTTGTTATGCCATTATATTTAAAAGGTTATATATTTATAACATAAATTGTGTTCTATAATCATAGCTCCTCCAGATGGTTAACTTTAGCTCTATATTTAAACAATTCAATGTTAGTATTTTACCCCATTTTATCCTTTTTCAGAGTTCTTATTTAAAATACAACTGTTGATCCTCTGGGCCTCATTATCAAGTAGATTTTTTGTTTTACAAGAGTAGCTCATAGATTTTCTATTTCCTGAGATCTGGGACGCTTGAAAACATCTATCCATAGTTTTTTGCTTGAAGAAAATGTAGCTGGGGATAAAGTTACTATGTCACACCTTTTATCTGTGCATGATTTGTGTTAAAAAATAAGAAACTATCCCTGGCTGGACAGCTCAGTTGGTTAGAGCATCATCCAGATATGCCAAGATTGCAGGTTCAATCACTGGTCAGGAAACATACAAGAATCAATTAATGAATGCATAAATAAGCAGAACAACAGATTGATGTTTCTCTCCCTCTCTCTTGAAAACCAACCAATCAATAAATACTTAAAAAAATAAGAAACAATAAATGTTTTCTTAACTCTGTTAGCCTATATGTATCTATTTAATTAAATAGCCCCATTGTTTTTCAGTCTCACATAGTTTAAGTCTAAGATTTTTCACATTCAGAATTAAACAATTATACTGAGTCAATTTTGCTCATTGGATGTTTTAGGAATATAATATACATACACATATATGTGTATACATCCATTATATATATCCATTATATATAGATTTGGAAGCTAGAATAATGGATGAGATTAAATAAAATTGAATGGAGACATAAGAGAAAGGGAAGGGACAAAAAAGTATGGCTATTTTGAACCAACAACAATTTAAGAAACTAGTATCCAGTTTAGAGTATGACTTTCCATATAAAAGTTTAGATCTTTAACACTTTTCCTGACAAAATCTGAGAACACTTTACATGGAATCAAGCAGAACAAAGGGTTTGTAATGAGAATTCACGGGTGAAGAATGTGAGTTTGGTACTACTGACAGAACTCATTTGTAGTTACAGTGTTCATTATCCCTGCTGACCTGGAGAACAGCCTCTGTGCCCGGGGTGCTCTGGGCTTGCTTGTTTTAGCAGTGGTATGATTCTCTCTGAGACCTCGTCAGTTCCGCCTATCTATCTCCACATTTATCTCATCGGCAGCATGCTCTCCACCCATTAGACATGTGAGTTGGTCACACAGCAAAATGTCCAGGGAGAGAGAAATAAAAATGAAAACCTTCATATCTGGAGGTGGAGGCTGCCAGGTCCATTTTGGAAAAATTGTCGATATTGGGGTAGGTCCTTTCAGCAGCAACTTTTATATGTGTAAATACAAAGTGAGCAGAAGCTATTGAATTGAGGGAAGGTGAGTAGGATCTCTTCAGGTTCAAAACAGGTTTACTTCACCCTTTGGTCACAGAGCTGGTGTCTCTGTCACTTGCCCTCCCCACAACAAACCCAGTTCTTTGTTCAAAGACTATCCATCACACCATCTGAGACTTTTTAAAAATGATTTTATTTATTCATTTTTATTGAGAGGATAAGGGAGGGAGAAAGAGAGGGAGAGAAACATCATTGTGAGAGAAGAACCCACAACCCAGGCATGTGCCCTGCAGGGAATTGAACCAGTGAGCTTTTGCTTTGGGGGGTGATGCTCAACCCACTGAGCCACCCTCTGTATTCTGCCATACAATAGCCATCAGGGCTCTTTAATTGATAAGGAAAAAGTAGCTTTGGCCAAAATAGATGTTGCATTATATTGAAACAGGGCTAATTCAGAAAGATTTCAGTGCCTCTGTGTGTCAAGAAGACACTGGACTCAGAGGTAGAACACTGAATGGCCTGTTTCTCATTTCTGCTCCTGTTAATGAGTCTCTCTCGCTCTCGTTCCAGATTGAGGTCCTTCGTTTAGGTTATTCAAGTCTATATGAAAGGATTACTCTCTCTATAAAATTTAAATGACAATACATGATGAAGAGAAATGTAATTATGATGATGATGATAGTGACAATGAAGTAACTACTTGGTATGCCTGAAAACAAGGGTGCTGTCTGGTCGCTAAGGTGGTTGTGAATAGTGGACAAAACCATGTACAGAGAAATCTAGCCAAGTCTTGACACACAGGGTATTAAAAGGTGAATAAGCTTCCATCACAACCAGCCTTGCATTCTTTGTTAATAAGAATAAAAGCTAGCGTTCATCAAACACTTACTGTGTACTAGGCAACTTTTGACTTTTAGGTTTTAGGTAAATTATCTTCTTTAATATTCTTGACAACTGTATGAGGGGGGTGATCTCATTTTCCTCATTTGCCAGATAAGGAGATGGAAATACAGAAAGGTAACAAAGTATTAGAACCTGGAATCGAAGCTTGCCCATCTGACTCAAGGGTTTGTACTCTTAACCTCTATGTTACACTAACCCTCAGCTTGAATTTTAACCCAAGATAGTAGCAACCTTGTAAACAGTTTAACCAATGCAGTTTTAAAAAATAATTTCAGACAGATTTGGTTTTTATAAAAATCACTCAGAAGGTGAAATAGAGAAGACTTCATGATACAAAGATTAGCTCTCAGTGTTGGTGGTAAAATTAAGAATAAAACTAATTATGTGCAAAGAAATTGGAAATATACATGACTCAAAATAACCCAAGTAAATATTTCACAGCCCTGAGTCCATTTGATGATTTTAAAGGATTCAGACCAAGGTCACTCAGCAAGTTGGTTTTTCAGGAAGCATAGTTCTCCCTCTTTCTCCTATAAGGCAACAATCTAGCTTCGAGGTAGGACCAAAGACTTTTGAGTTACTGACATGTCAAGCCTTGTGATAAAACAGCCTCAGATGCATGAAGAGATGAGTCAGGTATTCAGCATTTCCAGAATCAGACTGAGAGGGAGCTCCGGAGGCACACACAAGGCCTGAGTTTAACTATCTCTGAAGCACAGGCACCCGAAGGAAGTATCTCTGTGCTGCAAATTCTCACCCCAACAACTGCAGCTGGAAGAAACCCTAACCGAGTCAAAATGTTTCATCTCTATTCCAGGCACAGCGCCAGTTTCCATTTGCAAGTCGATGACAGAAACTTCAGATTTGTCTTAGCAATTGGCTTTCACTTCTCAATTTCTCTTCTCTCTCTCTCTCTCACACACACACACATATATCACATATATGTATAAGTACAGATGCATACATATGAGTGTATAAATGCATCTACACATATATGCCTGCAAACATTAGTGATTGATTTTCCTTTGATATATTGTGTTTAAACAAATTCAGTTCCTGACAACATGGATATCTTTCGTTTCCTTTCAGATAACTCAGAAATCTCTTTAGTTCCTTGTGCTGAATTTTTTAGTAGTTTATTTTGATATTCTAGATTCCTTCAAATTCTCAGGATGAACCTCTCTAAGTAAATAATAGATTCAGGGCAACAAAAAATAGCATTTTTATTTCTAGTATCCCAGGTCTACTTCATGGTATTTTAGTTTGTCTTTGCTTTTACAGAACACAAAGGTCTTGCTGTTCTGGTCATAAGAAGAAAGAAGTCCATCGATCCGGTGCCTCCCACACATGCTCTGACCAGGAATCAACCCGCAACCCCCTGGTGCACAGGACGGCACTCCAGCCAACCAAGCCACCCAGCCAGGGCTCAGAAAATATTGTCTGAGCACCAGTCAGGTGTCAACTATTACGTTTAGTATGGAAAAATGCACCATCTGCATTCTGCATTTCCTTAGGAGGCAGAAAGTCAAAAGAGAATGTTGCTTCCACTCTAATAAGGAGAACAAGCTGGGGAATATCAAAACCATTAAAAGATATTTAGTCTATTGAAAATCTAAGGGCACAAGGTCACCTAATGAACTGAAATGCAAAAGGTGACAAGCCTCTCTGATGAAAGTGCTTACCTTTGGCAAAGCAGTGAGAGGAGGAGGAAGCTGCACATGGGTAGAAGAAAGTAGATGAAATTTTAATTAATTTTTAAATACTGAGGCACAAAGATCTCCACACCTCCCAGTTAATTCTTTCCCTGGGCCTTCACTGACAGCTCACAAGGAAGATTTGGGACAGGGAGGAGGAAATGAAAGAGACTCTTTCTATGATGCAAGTGTTCATGGCCTAAGCCTGAGGGTGAGGAGAGGTAACTGAGAGAAGCCTTCTGCACCCAGGCACTGAGACCTAGGAGGCAGCATTCCATCACACTGGAGGGGGCAGGAGTGCTGCCAAGAGATGGCTCTTCCCAAGACATAGGTGCACAGGGCCTACTAAGCCTAGAGGACAACAGCAAGAAATCCTCCAGCACTCCAGGCCTCATACTAATTATCTGGGGATTTGAAGACTGAACAGTATAGAATATAATGGAAGCAATAATAAGCTCAGATCAGCCAACAGAGGCAAAAAAAAAAGGCAAAGGGGGATATAGAGTGGATGGGACAAATAGAAATTGAATACCTGGCCAAGTAGCTCATTTCGTTGGAGCATCATCCCAATACACCAGGGTGGTAGGTTTGATTACTAGTCAGGGAACCTAGGGGAGTCAACCAGTGAATGCATAAGTGGGTGGAACAACAAATCTCTCTCTCTCTCTCTCTTCCCCCCTTCCTATTTCTCTCTTCCTTCCTCACTCTCTCTAAAACTCAATCAATAAAAAAAGTTGAAGTAATTAAACATAGTGATGGTAGAGTAAAATCAAACCATCTCAATAACTATATTAAGTGCAAATGGATTCAACACAGTAACAGGTCAGGCTGGATTTTAAAAATGGACCAACTCTATACTGTTTACAAGTGACACATGAAACACAAGCAAGCTGAATGAATGACGAGGACATAAAATAATACACAGTGTGGGGCAAAGGCAGGTGTACAATCGCGAGTGCATGAAACACAGTTTATGGTTATATTATTATATGTTAATTATTGTTATTCTCCACTCAAACCACTGTAAACCTACTTTTGCCCCACCCTGTAGTTTTCAAACACTAAGCACAAACTGCTGTGACTTATGATTCAAAAAGGTGCCCACCAGATAACGCCTCACTATAGGAATCAATCAGCCTTTCCATGTTTCCATATCGACAGCCTGGGAAACATCTTAGGCCTCTATTTCTCTGCTCATGCTGTGCTTTACTTGCCACATTGAACAGTACCCGTGTATTTTTCTGATTTTTTATTATGAACCTAATGCTATGAAACAATTAAATTCACCAAATTCACCAAAGTTTACAATCTCATTAGACAAGCATGATACAGAAACAGATAATAAGTGTTAAATGACTTGGTAAGGGTAGTCCTTCTACAGATACTTGGAAAAATAAGTCTGACAAGGATAAAAGTGAGACAGACCATGCTTTGAAGATATTGACAGCCTTCTAATTAGTCTCACTATTTCCAGTCTTCTCTTCCTCTCGAACTTTTCTTAAAAACAGGTAAAAATATTACTAAAGTAAAGATCTGATTATATAATTTCCCTGCATACAGTCTTCCTCCCCACTGACCCCATCCTCACCAGCAGGCTGGTCTATTCAGCACTGTTACCATCCAGTGCAGGAAGGGCAGAACAAGCCCAGTGCTGCAGCCTCTCTTCCTCCCCAACCTTGAACACTCTCCAACACCCCCTCCCCCACAACCCCCCAAGCCTTGCCTACTTTCCTGAATCCAGATACCATGCTTCCCTATTAGGTCATTGGGTCCTGACACCATGCCTACCTACTTCATCCAGGTACTGCTCATCTGGGGATCTTTGGCCAAACTTCAGAACCATGTTACGCCACCATGTTACCCCTAGTGGGCTGCCATGTTCTACCACCTGCAGATTAGTCTCCTTAAGTATCAATACTGCCTGGGTCATATCACCATGTGTCATAGGAGCCTGTACACTGGATTGTTGTTTCCCTTTATTCCATACCAACCACCTCTGAAGTCCTGGATTGCTTCACAAGCAGAGGTTTATAACACTATTCCAATGGACTCTTCCCTCAGTGACATCTAATCTCCTTTCTCCGTGAAAAAGAACAAGGGACAGGAAGCAATATGCGTGGGTTTGAGATAGACCAGACTTATTATCAAATTGAAAACTACTTAATGGTACTGGTTTTCAACACAGAGGAGACAGACTACGTCCTGGTCTCACAAGAAGACTCCATTTGGAGGTCCCAAAGCATCAAGTGGTGTGAAGGCATGAATAAGAGGATGGTGAATTTAAAGAGGCAAGAGTCCTAGTTAAAATAAATTTTCTGGAAATAAAGGACATGGTGATCCTTATTTATGTCACTGGGATATATTTACTTAGGGGCATGTTGGTGGACAACCAAGCCCACACCTGTTTATAATAAAAGATCAATTGCAGCTAGGATAATTACCTTCAGAAGCAGTGTTGAAGTATTCATGCTAAAGAAGGCATAAGTAATTCTCCAAGTCATTATTGGCCAAGAGTGGTGTATAATTTTCTGTCAGGTACAGTTTAAGGGAGAATTATTAACTCAATACCTACTACATTGCATTACATAAAACAAACATCGTAAAGAATGTGGCAAAATGAAAACAGAATTAGCTTAGGTTTAAGCTGTGAGATTAAGTACTGGTTCTTCCAAAAGCCAGGCTTTTTGTCTTGCTGAATTTCAGTTTTCACATATGTAAAATGGACTATTAAAACTTATCCTATCTCACTTCTCCAAGGAGGACATACAGAGGATCCAGAGACACATGAAAAGATGCTCAGTATCGCTAGCTATCAGAGAGATGCAAATTAAAACCACTATGAGATACCACTTCACACCAGTCAGAATGGCCATCATAAACAAAGCAACAAACAAGTGTTGGAGAGGGTGTGGACAAAAGGGAACCCTAGTGCACTGTTGATGGGATTGCAGACTGGTGCAACCACTATGGAAAATAGTATGGAATTTTCTCACAAAACTAAAAATGGATCTGCCTTTTGATCTACCAATTCCAGTGCTAGGATTATATCCTAAGAACCCTGAAACACAATCCAAAAGAACCTATGCACCTCAATGTTCATAGCAGTACAATTTGCAATAGCAAAGTTTTGGAAGCAACCTAGGTGCCCATCAGTAAATGAATGGATCAAAAAACTATGGTACATTTACACAATGGAATTCTATGCAGCAGAAAGAAAGAAGGAGCTCCTACCCTTTGCAACAGCATGGATGGAACTGGAAAGCATTATGCTGAGTGAAATAAGCCAGAGGTGAAAGACAAATACTAAATGATCTCACCTCTAACAGGAACCTAAACAACAAAACAAACAAACAAGCTATATATATATATATATATATATATATATATATATATACATACATACACACATACATACATACATACACATACATACATACACTGAAATAAAGAACAGGCTGACAGTGACCAGAGGGGTGAGGGGAGGGAATTTCAGGGGAAAAGGGGAAGGGTTTGTAGGAACAAGTATACAGGACACATGGACAAAAACTAGGGGCGGGTGGAAATGGGAGGGAGGTGGGGAGGACTGGGGGGCAGGCACGGATGGGAGTAAAAGACAGAAAACTGTACTGAAAACTTGTCCTATCTATCTCAGTATAAACAATACCTTTCATAGCTAATTATTTTGTCTATTATCATGCCCATTTTCACTGGCATCGTATCTCATAATCAGGTTAATACAATGTCTTATTTTTAACATGTAACCTGTCGTTGAGTGTTTTAAGCTCTCCTTTAACACAGGGTATTTGAAGATCAGCTTTTGAGGCCAGAGTTGTTGGCAGAGACCAGGATAATTCAGCTGCCAGCTAGAAAGCACAAGAGCAAATGCCAGAATCACTACTCATTTTTGAATGGGAAAATATATCTGTCAAATCAAGTCTTTGTCAATTTATAATTCTTTCTTATATGTGTCTGTGAAGACTACTTTTCAAATCTCATTTTTAATGGGGCTGTCAGGATAACAAGTACCAACTGTTTTACAGGCCTGGGAAATTGATCCAGTTAAAGATGAACTTAAGGGTGAGGTGTATTGTAGGTAATCCAGTAATCTACATCCTGAAGGCAGGGACAGCCCCGACTGAAGCAGGCACAGGTGTCTGGCCTCCAGCGCACAGTCGGCATGTTCAGGTCTGCTTCTGCACAGACAGCTCCCAGACTGACGCTTCAGGGCTGGCATCAACCGCTTCGGGAGACAACAGCTGGAGAAGTATTTGATAACCGATCATGTTACAAAAGATTAGGACATGTCAGTTTCACTCTTCATCACCCTACCCTACAGCCAGATTAGAAAAAAGAGGAGCTTTGTTAAAAGCAGGCGGCAAGTCAAAATTCTGGGCAGCTGGAACCAGGTACAGTCTGGAGAGGGGTTAGAGCTCTGTTTCGACAGGTGCAGGCCCCGGCCTCTGCCACACAGAGCTCTAATCCCTCCTGTACATGTAATCCCTCCTATGCCCAGGATGCACACAGGAGCATTTTCCTGCTCGCACACTGTCACCCTGGGGACTGGGAGTCTCTCAGAGATTCAGATGTTAGAATACATAGGTCTGAGATTCTTAGAACTGGTATGAAACTTTTTATAAATGAAAATGCCTGGAAAGTTATACTCTAGGACTGAAATATCTTCAAGGGATTCAGGCTTCCCAAAATATAATGTTTTAAAGAACAATTTATAGCAGTTACTACAAACAAATACAATTGTTTTAACATTGCATCCCACACATTTGAGACACCACACTAAAGCATTTATATCCTATTAAGGAGTTTGGGTGTTATTCAGATAGAAAGGTATTTCCCTTATAATATTTGTCATTCAGCTTCCATGGATCGCTACAACAAAGAAGATTTTGCTGAGTTTAAGTTTTTGTAGCCTGCTTTATGAAAACCAAAGGTTTATTGAATGTGAATTTTCATACTACTAGCCTGTCCACCTCAAAATATTCCTGACCTATGAGTAGTCATTACAGACTTTAAGCAAGTGTGTTACGTTTGTCACCATTGCTCTGACGAGGATTGGAAGAGGGCAAGTCTGGAAGTAGAAAGGTGTGTTAGGAACCTATAGCAGTCACACAACTAATGATCATGATATCTTAGGACAGGCATGTGCAAAAACAGATTTAATAGGTATTTAGAAGTCAGAATTGGTAGGAGGTCATGACTAACTGAATGTTGTGGCTAAGGAAGAAGAATAAATCAATGATAACACCTACATTTCTTATTTTTGAAACTGGGTGTATGTTGATGCCACTAAGTAAAAGGATGAAAATAAGCATGCTTTGGGGTGGAAAAAGGACTGTGTATTCAGGTTAATGCATTTTGCACTTGCTAATGGGAATTGTACATCTATGCCCAAGCTGGAAGTGAGCTATCTGTTCTAGAATTGCAATAGGCATCTTTATGATGACCCTAAGGAGATGACTGCCATCTCCTGATACCCAGTCTTTCTGTAAAACTCTCTCTTTGAGTAATTTGCTTCTGACCAATATAATATGGGGCCATTAAAGACATCACCTCTTTCATAATTAGATTACAAAGACTGAATCCTATTTTACTAATCTGCTCTCTGTATTTCTTTCACAGCTTGCACACTCGGATGAAGCCAGCTGTCATATTGCAGAGGCCCATATGGCAAGGCACTGAGGGTGGCCTCTGGCCAACAGTGAGCAAGAAACTTTAATCCAAGAACCTGCGAGGAACTGAACACTGCCTACAATCTGTGAGTGACCTTCTCCTTGAGCCCTCAGGTGAGACTACAGACCATGGGCTGACCCCTTGATTGCAGCCTTTTAAGAACTCACAGAGCCGTGAATCCAGTGAAACTGTGCTTGTATTTCTGACCTACAGTGACTGTAAGATAATAAATGTGTGTGGGTTAAACCACTAAGTTTTGGAGTAATCTGTTACACCCGAATGGATAACTAATACGTGAGCTCTTGAGATGAAGGCTGGATTTGGGATTCACCAGCACATAGACAATCTATACCAACAGTAAAACTGTCCAAAAAGAGAAATGCATAGTGACAGGGAAAAGGGGATGGGTAAAAAAGCTGGAGGAAGGAAACATTAAGGAATGAGTGGAGGACCAAGGGCCTGAAAAGAGAACTACAAGGAAATAGAGACCTGAATGCTGGGACTGGCCAGGTTAAGGAAGGCATGACCGAGTATCCAATGTGGAGGCAAAGACTGAAGACTGCTTTTAGCAGCAAAGTGAGTTTTGCTTACCTTGATGTAAACAATTTCAAAGAAGTCATCTGGCGCAGGCAGATTTCAATAGATTGGGAAAAAAAACACAAAGCAAGAAGGTGAAAGAAACTATTTTGAAGAAGCTTAGCTGTTGAGAGAAGGAAAGAGTGATATGATATTTGCAACAGGATGAAAAGTTGGCAGCTTTTTATGAGGGGAGAGAGACTGGAGCATATTTACACGATGAGGGTTTCTTGGTTATGCAAATTTTGATTACATTTTCTGCTATTTATAAAAGGCTGTTATAACACAAACAACAAAGGAAATAACTTAAGATATTCATAATCCTCCTGCCCTTTTGAAGGTGCTTACATGCCCATTTGCTTATTAACAAAACAGCATCATTTTCTACGTAACATAAACACTTCTTAATGTGGTTACATTGGCAGCATAGTTATTTTTAATATTGTATAATATATTGTCAAGCACGTGTCCTATAAATAATTACTTCTTATTTGTTGGACTTCTAGGTTGTTTCCAACTTTTTATAACTGTAAACAATGCTGTGATGAATTGTACAAATTTTTTCCATCATGAAAACAGAAGGCTCCCCCTAGAGATGCTTCCTGAATGCTTGCCAAAGCCAGCACTCTTCATAGTGAAGGGCTCTGAGCTGAATTACATGACAATTCATGCAGAAACTATGGGGCCTCTTTCTGTTTTATACTTTTGTTATTCCAAACTTCAAAAGCCCAAGCGTGGGCAGTTCAAATGAACACAGAGAAATCACTGAGTGCCCAGGTGGACTTTAAATTTTCTCTTACAGTTCTGTGAACCTATGCTGGGTTGATGGCTTTCTGCCAGCATGCTGAGGTGCATGAAATGTAGCAGAGAGGGCCTCAGCCATCATTCTTCATATATATCTCCACATCCTCACCCAAGGACAGGTTTTTATTGCTTTTAGAGAGAGAAGGGAGAGAGAGGCACAGACAGAGACAGAGACAGAGACAGACAGGAACATCAGTATGGGAAAGAAACATCAATTGGTTGCCCTCTCCCATGTACCCTGACCAGGGATCAGACCCACAACCTGGGTATGTGCCCTAACCAGGAATCAAACCCGTGACCCTCCGGTCTATGGGGTGACAATGCTCCAGCCAACTGAGTAACACTGGCCAGCGCTATTTATATATTTTATATTGGAAGGAAGGTTGCTACCTTAACACCTTCCTCGCCATTGTGCACGAAGACAATCCACTCTCCCTTGGAGGACTCAGTGCATTGCCAGAAACTATATTCCATTTGAGCTTATAGCAATTGTTGCAAATCTGCTGAACATTAGGTCTGACAAATCCTTCCTAAGAATCTTATCACATTTCTGGCGAGACACTTGTTGAAAGGAGAAGCCGTTCCTGTTGTGGCAGTCAGCTGAAAAGCAGCGTGTTTAAAGTAGAGGATGTCATCATCCCTCACTCACCACCCCCCTCCTGACTTTGCCTCCCTCTCTGAGCCCACCCTTCTGTCATTCATCCTGAATTAAATGATGAAGGGATCTTCTTATCTCTCGGTGATTGTGCAAAGTATGATGGTTACAAAAAGACAGGAAGAACAAAAGGCACCAGGCCCTGAAAAATCAATGCACCACTAAGAAAGACAAAGGAAGGGCATCTTGAGGGAAGAAGTACAGAGTCGTTAAGAGCTGTGGTTCTAGAGCAGAGACTCATGCCCGGGTTCAAATCCTAAGTAAATGGATGAGTTTTGTGATTTGGGCCAAGTTATTCAAGTGCTCTGATTTTTTGTCTGTAAGACAAGATCTTTATGAGGTACTGAAGGAAACAGTGTATATTAAGAGCTCACCACATCACCTTGCACAAAGTAAGACCTTGATAAATTGCAGCTATTATTACCAATAAAAACAGAGCTAACTGGCTGAAAAAATGAGGTGTAGTCCGGCAGTGAGAGGCACCCACTGAGTGAGACAGCTGCAGTGGGCAGTTAGGGGAGGAGGCGGCAGCAAGTTCCAGGGGATGGAGAAGTAAAGGTGTTGCCTCTGTGAACTGTGGAGCCAAGTCCCGGGGAACCCAGGGGGTGCACAAAACGAACTGCTCCTGTAGGCAGGCAGTGGGCGCAGAAAAGTCTCCCCATTGGTGAAAGGACTGAAGTTACCAGGTTTTACTGGTCAGAGTAAAATAGATGGTGATGGCGGACATGAGAATAGGTCCCAACCCCAGAGAAACCAAGACAAGGGGCTGGGAACCGAGAGCCACTAAGACTCAGAGAACACATGGGGAGCTGTTTCCAAACAGGGTTTGACCAAGGGTGGGTTTATGACTAGAAGCTGAGTTACCTACCTGGAACAGGCTCCCTGCATCCCACCTGCCAAGACTTTTCAAAGGTTCCTTGCAGCCTGCAGCTCAAAGAACACAGTGAAAATATATGCACTTCAGACTAGCTAGTTGACTAGGAGAAAAGGTGCCATACCCACAAAAGTTTACTTCACTGTGCTAGGGCTTGTAAATCTTCAGGAAATGCTGGAAATTTGTGCAAAATTTAAGATGAGCATGTGCATTTTTCTGGGAAAGGATCCATAGTTTTCATCAATCTCAAAAAAATACATGGTCTCTGTGACTTAATAAGAGTGCAAGATCGATGCTTTAAAACAAATGCTTTTTATAAGCAAAAATATTACGATCGACCTCTCTTTTTATCCTTATCCTGATCACGTTTGGCAAGTTGAAATGTGTCCATTTTGTATGACAGAATTTTTCCACACACGTGAATCCCCAATGATCAGTTCACCTCCTGATTTGTTCCCCTCTTCCTTTGTTAAAATGACTCATCCAATGTCCAGTTCACTCATGAGCCCAGCTCTCGAGATTAATTATGGCTATGTATTTAATAAGTTTTATATCTTTTAAAAAGCATATTAATGAGTTCCCGTTGGTTGGGGGCTACTCAGAAAGGGCTCAATGTGTCATCTTGAAATAAGAGAACTTGCCCTTAGCTTCCCTGATGACTTCAATCTTCACCCACTCCCTCAGCCTCCTTGTCTCTGACTTCCTCTCCTGATCCTTCCCAGCTCAGCTCAAGTTCTGTACGCTCTCTGGAAGGTTCTGGGACAACTCCAGTCCTCAGAATTCTCTCCCTCTTTCAGTCTGTAACATTCACTTAGTGCCAGGAAAAAAAAGTGAAAGTGTGAGGGAGTTAGCATGTTGTCGGGCAGGCTTTCTCATCCTCAGCACCGCTGCCAGACAGCCCTTCGTTATGGAGAGTGTCTGCTCCCCTTGTGTGACAACCCAAATGTCTGCATACATTGTCAAATGTCCCAAGGGACAAAATCACCTCTGGTTGTGAGCACTGTTTTAAGAATAACTCCACCACATACCAGCGAAGGCGTGTACTTTCTGTGTAGACTTCGTTCAGTCACAGCCTCCTTTTCTGACTGGATCTTCCTTTACTTCAGTTCGCTTACGTGAATGTATTTTGTACTGCATGCTTTACCTTTGTAAACCACTTTAAACTTTCTGTAAAAAATAAGAAAGGTAATACATACACACTCATTTCTTCTTTCAGATCTTGTCCCAACCCTTGAGAGTACTGGCATCACCTTTTAACAGGCAAAGACCGAGACTAGAGCTCTCTGTTCGGTAACTAGACTCAGGTCCAAACGACAAACATCGGAGGACCAAAGACTCAGATGCAGGACTGATTCCAAAGTCCATTACATTTTGACGGCACAGTGCTGTGTTGTTTACTTCTCTCATAGACTCATCTGGTTACGCAACCGCACCTTAGCCTGCTAACTTGGACTGTCTACTGTCTTCTGGGAATACTGTGCATTTTTTATGACGGCACAGGAAGAGCTATCTGAAGGAAAAACGGGCTTTTCTCTTAGCTTTCAAGAAAACCTACAAAAAAAAAGAATGTGGGCACGAAAGTCTGATATTATAAGCATTCATCTTCTATCATTTGTCTTACACTACACTGAAACTATTCAATGTTTTTGAAGTTTAAGAAAATATAGTACAGGGAAAAAAATAAATTATTATCTCAATGATTACTTTAATGTACAGCCCCACCACCCTGGCATTTCCCACATTTCCTCAGGGGAAGGCTATTTCTCCATCTTATTTCTTTTCAATTGACTACTAGGATTTCACTCTCTTTAGACTTTTGCATTAGAGGAAGGAATAAGTCAGCTTTTTCCTTCCTCAACTCTCAAGAGCTTGGAGTTTATCACTCTTTCCCCATTTAACTGCCTAGAGAATTGAATTTCAAAAAACAAATTGCCTTTTAAAACAGAAAGTCCCAAATCAAAGTATTACATCAGCATCACAGTCTCAAGACCAGAAAAGGAGAGGTTAAATTTTTCACTTTTACTAACTCTTAAAAAGCACTTAAAGAAAATGGATCTCAATAAATGGACTTCTGAAAGGAAAAAGGAAGAGATCCACAAAGGCTTGCGTTGCACTTTCTGTCTAGTTCATCTCCTGCAATTTCCGTGTGTTATGACTCTGAGAACACTGTGTGGCATGACCAGGTCTGCTGAGGTTTCAATTATTTTAGAGCCTAGGCAATTTCAGGCAAATTTACAGTTGCAGTCAGGACTACAGTTCAATGTGGTCAGTATTTTACAGCTAATGAAACTGAGGTCCAATGGCTAACTGACCCACCACCAATACACAATTTCAAATCAATTCCTCATCAGAGCAGAAGACTCTGATATAGCTAAAGCTATCCCATCTTGGTCAGGAAGTTTCTATTTAACTTTAAACCAAAAATAAATCCTGACTACAATTAAGAGATATAAATATTACATCACTATTTTAGAAGAAATCTGTTCAACCTTCCAAATCACATGGATTGCAGCTTAGAGCATCTTCCCCCATGAGGACAGATAACGACGTGAGAGCTGGAGAGGACCGGAGAAATGATTTCCACAGAGCAAGGTGAAGTCATTTGTCTCACGTTTAGCCTTCTCCATTTTTCTTAATTAAGAGGCAGTGGGCACAGTAGAAAGTTCCAGACACACTGGGGTCTAGATTTATCTTTATTAGCCGGACGCCCAGGCATATTATCTCACCTGCAAAAACCATTTTTATTTTAATGACAGAGGTGGACTGAGGTGAACTGCCCACACTATTGTGTCAGTCTGTTATGCTCACCTTATCCTAATAGGAAAATTCCAAATGGGAAAATCCAATTGTTACAACCTTAGTCTTTTTCGATTCAAAGCTAGTGACCTTTCTGTCTCTGTTAGAGACTTTTCAGCTCTGCCACATAGCCTTCTAAACTGGATCACCTCACACTTGTTCTCACCACACAGGCAGCAGCGGCCATGGTATGGTGAGGGATGTGTAACCTCTACACCAGAAAATCAAACCATCTCCTTAATTCAGAGTTTTTGAAGGTTTTTCTCTGGGATTCTTTGTACCAGAGTTCCTTTGTTGGTTTTCTCCCTTTATTTTTATTTTTTATTATTTTTTAATCCTCACCTGAGATATGTATTAATTTTACAGAGAGAGGAAGGGGGGGAGGAAGAAGAAGGAGGGTGGAGAAAGAGAGAGAATGTACAATATGAGAAAAACATCAGTTACCTTCTGTATAAGCCCCAACTGGGAATTGAACCTGAAATCTTTTGGTGCACAGGGACAATGCTTCAACCAACTGAGCCACCCAGCCAAGGAGGTTTTCTCCCTTTGAAAAAGAAATCCCCTAAACCCCTCCTCATAATAGGGTAGGTCTTATCTATTTATAGAATATGTCACAGCTGCTCCCTAAAGCAAAAGATTACTTTACACACTGAGTTCAGAAAAAGCAGACTCATTATGTTCCAAGCGCTGCTCTGCATACTTTGCATATCTGAAGGCACTTATTCCTCAGAGAATTCTGTGAAGCAAGTATATGTATCCCTTTCTATCCAAACCTATTCACCCCCTGAGTTCAGTGGTGAGAGGTCAGAGTTCCTTGAGCAAGTTTGGATAGACAGGAAAATTCCATGTCCTGAATTTAGTTTAGTTCACCCACTTGAGATAGTGGAAGGCCTGACCTTAAATAAAGCAAATGATGGCACCCAAAAGTTCAAATCCATTTGATTCCTTTGTTGCAATAGCAAGGATTTAGGGAGGAAGACTTCAGTGAGAAATGTCTATTCCATTACCTCCGCTTATGAATGAGGAAAATGAAACACAGGTAGTTTATGGAAACTGCCCAAGGTTTCAAGGTAGCAAGTGGCAGAGCCAGAAATCTTCCCCAGGCACTGAGACACAAAGTTGGTACCATGACGATGTTCATCGCCGTCGCCCCATTAACCTTGGTTTTCCTTTGCGGCTACTGGTGTCATCCATGCATATTTTCACCGTAGTTCTTCTGGAGGGGTTAGCCAGAGTTGCTGTCCCAGTTGTTCCAGAGTTTAATTTGTTTACAGACATTGATTATACGGTCTAGTAACAACAACATAAACAAGTTTTAGAGTGAAACTTGCTTCTTTTTGTACAGCTTAACAGTTTAATCACATGGCTTGAGGAAGCATGTTCACTTAGTCACGGTCTTTAATTCCTCCACTGTGGATGAAATGTGATCTTTCTGCCATGTAGGAGGAGGAAAAGTAGACTCCCACAGCAGACCAGTGCAGGTGGAGGTGCTGTAATTGGAGCTTTCGTTTCAGGCAATCCCTCCCACAATCTGAAGACTTAGAGCTTCTTCAAGCCACTGCTAGTCCTCAACTAATGATGCCGTGAGGGCTGCTTCCCATTTTCAGTTAGGTTCACACCTATATATAGTTTTTCAATATTTTCTAAAGTATTACAACATGATGCCAGCAATGAATGATTTTCCTGCCAAGCTCAGCCAGGGCCCTCAGAAAATTGTGCAAAACCATAGGTCCTCTGCATCTTCATCAGAGGATGCTCTCGTATACGTCCTCTAACTGCTTTCCCATAGAAAATCAGAGGATGCAATTAACAGGTAAGATGTTAATAAAATCTTATATGTTAAGCAGACAGGTAGTGTCTTTATAAATTTTAGTACAAAATAAATTTATGCTTGATTTCAAATTCTTTTCTGTTTCACTAAGCAACAAGGCTAGGCATGTAGTAGGACTAAAATTACATTCGATCAGTAACAGCAACAAAGAAAATGCACCTCCTTTGAGGCCTTCCAGAAGTTCTGTGTCACCATGTAGTGAAAAGGCTAAAGGTATGTCAGTGTGCCAAGAGGCTCAAGACGCCACACCTTACACATGAGGCAAACTCCTGGAATGCCACTTCAGTTCAAGGAGAATGAAAGTGTCATTGTGAATTGCAGTGCAGAAAGAACATGAGATCAGGGCAAAACTCTGAGATTTAACATGTCAGGGTGAAACTTCCAAGCATGTACGTAGTGTCCCTGATGATTTTGGATGCTCTGGCAGAAAGTGCTGATACTGTGTCTCAGTTGCTCAAGGAGACAGGTCAAGGTACTATTCATGACTCTGTTACTTAGCACCTATGTGACCTTAGATGAGTTGCTTGTCCTCTTTCTAAGCCTTAGTCTCTTTGTACGTGCAAAGGTCAGACTCCCTGATTTCTGCTTGCAGTCTCTTCCAAAAGCCTTACTGTTCTTGTTGATGTTTTAGAGCTTTACTGCCTAATTTTGCCTACTCTATCATTTCAATAGATGCCATCTATTTACTCAGCATAGAGCTTTCATATCACTGTGAAATATATCTTGGAGACCCAAAGTTATGTCCAAATCTAAACGGCTAATATTCTGCTAATTAAGGGATTACCACTCACCCAGTGAAGGCTAACCAATATTTCCAAATTCAAGATATACCATAAAAAAGTTTAACCAACATCAAGATTTTTTTAAATCAAAATTCGTTTCTTTTCCCTATGACTTTTAGTTCATCAAATTCCCAGGGGATGAGTTTAGCATTCACTAGTCACTATTTGAACATATCCTGTATCATAAAGTTTCATGTTTGTTTTTTTTTAATTGAAATACCCTCAGCAGCTTTTATCTTTAGAGTACTTATAAGGAGGCGGGAGGATGCCTTGCAGTGTGTCCCGGGTTGCACCGGGGACGCTTGAGAACTGAGCCTGAGCTGACTGAGGCCCAGGTCAGATGGGCACTTCGGGCCACAGCCGTTGTGATGTTTTCCTCTTGTCCCAGCTGTGTGGACAGTGACACATGCCCTCGGAACAGCAACGGCTCTTGCATGCATGTTCCAGTGCTGCTTCTGTCAGAGAGCCCAGCAGAGCCTCCGTTCTTCCAGTGCCAGCCCTGAGCTGAGCGACGAGTGCCCAACAGAGAGGGTGAAGATGACAAAATCCAAAACTTTCCAAGCTTATCTGCCAGACTGTCACCGAATGTACAGCTCTGTCCACTGCAGAGCCCACCTGGCCAGTCACAACAAGCTGATCTCCAAGTCCTTTCAGGGAAGTCAGGGATGCACCTACCTCTTCAATTCTGTGGTGAATGCGGGCTGTGGCCCCGCAGAGGAGAGTCCTTCTCACTGGCTTGCATGCTGTCGCAGACATCTACTGTGAGAACTGCAAAACCACACTCATGTAGAGATACGAACATGAGTTTGAGAGCAGTCAGAAATACAAAGAAAGAAAATTTATTATCAAGCTGGCCCACATGATTGAAGACAATGGTTGAGAGTAAAGTGAAGACTTCCTGTTTTCTTTTGGATACTGTTTTGTGAAAGAGACTGTAATGTAATGAAAACATAAGAGCATCCTGGATGACGATATTTTCTTGAACTTGAACCTTCTTGGCCAGTCTCTTCTGGCCGTTCCTATGGGTAAGGTTCCATCCAGTCTGTCCTTCCTCTTCATATATATGGTTGTTTTTTAAATATTGCTAATGTCTCAAGTTCTAGAGAAAGAATTAACCAACTGATGACTTAGCCATCTATTTAATACCTTCTCTAACCTATGCCTTTAAGGTAAAGTTTGGCTGTGCTCTCCCTCATGAGAAACCAAAACGGATTTCTGCTGACCACAGGGATAGGGTCTCCTCAAGAAAGCAGGGTTCACCCGTCATTTAGAATGAATGATTTTTAGCCCACTGTTTTCCTAATTTGCAAAATTACAAATTGGTTATTTTGCTTGAGAATGAGCTGTT
This sequence comes from Tonatia bakeri, assembly GCA_004024845.1. Lineage (NCBI taxonomy): Eukaryota > Metazoa > Chordata > Mammalia > Chiroptera > Phyllostomidae > Tonatia > Tonatia bakeri. Next base: position 62,295 of record PVIA01006422.1, on the reverse strand, counting down.
AAGTCATAGTGTTCATTTCAGAATTTCCCAGAAGCAGTCAACAAATCTATTGTATGCACCAAGAGTGCTTTTGTTTTTCAGCCTTGTTCAGAAACAGAGGACGCCATTGATAACATTTTAGATAAGTTATAAATAGAGAAATGTGTCTAATGGAACATCTTGTTTATTAAGCCAATAGCTTTCTTATCGAGAAAGCAAGTAAACTAGTCACTAGCAAAGACTGTTCCAGGGGCCACAGTCCTGGACACAGGACTCCTGAGGTGGGGCTTATGAGGGAGTCAGGCCCTGAGTGGCTGGTCCATGGAGCAATAATAGTTCAACACACCAGATTGAGTGAATCGGATTTCCCCTCTACTCTGATGTACATGAAGAAAAATAATGATTTTTGCATATTAACGAGGCCAGAACTAATAGGATGAACTTTCAAACTTGAGATTTGGTGATTGTTTTAATGTTTTCAGAAAAGGTTAAAGTTGCAAGACAGGCATAAACTTTGTAAGTGAGATGTTTGGTGTGCTCGACAGGTCACCCTGCATTGCCTGATTCTGTCCCATGAGTGACACAGAAGGGACCTGGGCAGTCTCCTAAGCCCTGACTTTCCACTATCTAAGTTTTGATCCACCTGTGCTTCTGCAGGGAGTGGGCACTATGCAGGGGTTTTGGCCAATTTGCAGAAAATAGAGGCCAAAAAACATTCCCAAATAAGTTTTTTTTTTTTTGAACCTGAAAAGGGCCCAGGGGAGGCAGGGAGAAAGGAGAGCAGTGTTCCCCGATGTTTCTCAGCTATAAGACAGCTCTGAAACTGCCCTCAGGTGAGGTTAGTCCAGTGGGAGCAAGCCGGCACTCCTTCCCTGACTACAGCCTCCCCTGAGCCCAGAGCCATGGCCCATACAGGCTCTGGGCTCCCCTGCCCAGTTCTGGTACAGCTGCTCACCTGGAGCTTCCCTTTTGGCACCATCTCTGCCTAAGTCTGGAAGTCTTGCCACACGGGAAACGTGGCAGGCCTGGGCGCAGGGACATCAGGCTGAGTCAGCACATGGAGGAGCCTCTGGTGCACAACTTCGACTGTGAAGGAAGATCTTTGTACAGCTGTGGAGGTCTCTGCACTAGCAGGTGCTCCAGCTGGCTGCTGCTTCCCTGAGCTGCTGTCCCCAGAAGACCTAGGCTGTCCCAGCACTTCCCGTGTATCACTCGTCTGTACAGCTTTGAGGCCTCCAAGGCTTGGTTACTCCCATCGCTGCCATGATGGAAAAACCGAAGACGCCTCACTGGTGCACTGGCATGTGAAACACCCAACACTGGCAGTTAGGTCCTCAGTGAAAACGTGGAGGACACCTTCCTTGAGGAGTGAGTACTAATTATTGAAAACTTGGCCTAAACTGACATTCCCCCTCTTGGTCTGGTTCCTCTATGAGCCTCAGTGCTGCCTCTGGAGATGCCGAGGACCAGGGAACCAGGGCAGGGGTTGCGTGACACCCACCGAGGGCCCGAGGGCTGCGGCTCCTGAGTGCGTCTCCTCGAGGTCTTTACTTACACTGAAGACTCTTTGTGAAGTTCTTCTGATCAGTTTGTGCATATGCTAAACTTATATCAGAAGCTTTTATATGTTTTTGGTGAATTTTCTGCCCCTTCTGCTTGCATACTTTGGTTTCTGTATTGTCTCTTGTGAGGGCACCAAACCCCCTTTCCCAGTGGAGTTATGACATTTGTGTCATATGCTTTTCTTACTATTATTTGTAATTGATACAAATACTGTTACCACTTTTTTGTCTTCTGCAAAATCCAAGCTCCTTTTGAAACCAAATGAATCTACCATGAGTTGGCTTCAGGGAAGGACACCCACGAAACCACAACTAGACATGCTGGTAAAGTGCCGGAATGTTCCACCCTCTTAGAATCCTAAACAGTAGTCATCATCCCCTGACTTTTATTTGTTATTTAAAATATTTTTCTTGAAAAGAGTGGGAGGTGATGCCAAGATTATAAATGCATTTCACATAAAACTATGCCATGTCCTCTGGCACAGTACACTTGCTTTAAAAATGTGGTTTAGTTTTGTTGTCACTTTATATACACATAAATATAGTATTTTTATACCTTAACACTTAATCTTAATGGCATCTGTCAGATATTATTAGGAAGGATCCGGAATAGGAATTTTTCAAAAGTCTTTAATTTACCTGATGACCTCACCAGGCACTTAAAAAATCCAAGTGTCTTTAATTTCTGGATGACTACAGCTTAAGCTCCAGAACAACCTACAGGAACATAAAGCCTCATCTGTCAAAGGTTCTGGGCCGGCCTGTCCCCCCCCGCTGTGGGGTGGTGCCCTGGGGCTGCAGCAGGTCTGGTCCCAAGGTCCACCCCTTGGTGCGCCTGAGCGCATAAGCCCTGCATCGGCCTCCCTGTGTCCAGTCCTTGGTCCTCTGTGTCTGCGAGGTTTAAAAATAAAGCTCCCATGTCTAGTAGGAAAAATAAATAAATACATAAATAAAGTACTTATATAAGCAACACAGTGAATCTGGATGTAACTGAAGGAGCCAATGGTAGGAGTTCCCTTCTGCACACATATAAATTCCCTAACATATATCACTTATCATTTACAAAAATTTTTTAAAATACTCATTGCCATCTTGTCTTGTGATTTTCATATAGATTAAAAAAATATATATATAGTATGTTTGAATTAGAAATGATTAGTAAAAATCCATTACTGTATAGCTCTTCTGTAAAAACCTCATTTAATTGAGTACTTAGAAAACATTAGGCCAGTGGTTAATGGGAAGGTATATTAAATCAAGGGCAGTTTTAATTTTGAAGGCAAAAAGCTTCATAGGAATTTATTTGTAATCTTCTGAAATTGCTGTGTAGAAGTCTGCAGCAGGAGGTGGATAAATCATCCCCTTTCATGACTGAGGGTAGTCAGCATGAAATACTGGGAGATGCACCCTACAATTTGGGAATTGGTGTGGCTGCCACTGCTATGCTTTCAATTGCACACTCATCAGTTCCTCTGCGGATCCGGAAGTAACCGTCCTCACCCCAGTTAGTGCCCCAGCTGTTTTTAACAATCCAGTAATCCAACCCTGAGGCTGGATCGGTGCCATAGCCCACCAGTAGAACAGCATGATTAGTCAGCTCAAAGGGATTGAAAGGGTCTGCCAGACCAGTGTGGTGGTAGATCCCCTCACGGTAGTGGAGGAAATCATTATAGACTTCAAAGGCAACTGCCATGGGTCCATTATGGACCAGCTCCAGCTTCATCAGGGCTTCATTGCAGCCCCCATAGAACCCCCCCACATAGTGGTACTCGGATGTGTAATAACGAAAGCAGTCCTCCTTCAGCATGCACGGAGAATCGGTGCCTGTGTAGGGGAAGCACGCCTCTTCCACCAGCCCAAAATCTTGGGCATACTTTCCTGCAATGAGGTATGGGAAGCCGCCGTCACAGCCTGAGGATGAATAACACAGAGTTATTACCCCGTTATTAGAAAGGGGCACAAGGAGAAATTGTCCCATTTCCTAGCCTTTCTTTTCTACTCTGTTAATTTATTGTTACCCTGGAAGTTATTCCTGGCTTAAATGTCACTTCATTCATCCAACCAGTGGCCATATAGCTCACTGTCCTCTCATCGCTGTCTATGTAACAGACATTTATTCAGCACCTGAAGGGAGCTGGAGCAGAGTGGTCCAAACTGGGAAGCTCTGAAGCCTGACCGTGGAGGTTCAAATCCAAAACTGTGTGAAGAATTTCTCTGTACCTCTGTTTACTTATCTGTAAAATACAGATAGCAACTCTGCCTTTCTTGTAGGATTTAAATTAGCCACTTCACGTAAATGCAAAAAAAGTTCATTATTATTGTCATTATTAAATATCCAGACACCGTTCCACGGCTCTTCATAAGTGGAGGGCTGTTTGGATACATCACAGTCCCCAGAGCCTCGGGGTCACAGTGTCAGTGTTTGATAAATACTTCAGAAAGAATGAAAGGCTCGTTGATAAATAATCACTCACCAGCAGTCTCACTGGTGAACTGAGCAACTTTTTATTGGCCATATCTGAGGTTGACAAAATAAAGCATTAAAATGGGAATGTTTCTCCCTGAATCAATGGCAACTAGGCTTCTACATACATTACAAATGCCCTGTTCTGAAAATGTACACATGAAACTTAAAAATTACCCTAAAGAGAAACCAGTGTCAGTTTGGTTTTAATACGAATCAGGTTTTGGAGAGAGACCTTAGTGGGAACTGAAACTCTAAGGGTTAGACGCTGTGTGGCCTTCAAAATACTACCAAGCAACTGCATGTCTGCTCCCTGTGTACGAACTAGGGATTATATCTACTTTTTCAAGGATTTGAGAATTGTTGGGTAATATATATAAGAGTCCCCTAAAAGGCAGTGCTCATCCATTATATAGTAACTACTGACATTTTGCTGGGTGGTATAGCAAATTGCATAAGAAACCTCCTATTAGTAAGTGATAAGAACTCACACCAGGGTTTTCTGACTACAGACAGGGTGCTCTCTCTACTACACCATCTTTTTGCCTTTGCCAACAATACCTAACCACACACAGGTAAATAGTACTTGGAATCAGTACTCACCTTGAGCATATTGGCTACATGAAACAACCTCCTGAGGACTCAGGATTGGCGTCTGCGTATTGTTGGTCAGTATACGTATCCTTGCTTCCAGCATACCCACAGAAGCAAAGGAGTAGCAGCTTCCACAAGATGCTGGTGATGGGAAAAAAAAGATACATAACCCAGGAGACCTTTGAAACACTCATGAAGAAACATAGAAAAAGCTGAATGGATCAGACACCTTGAAATATTGATACTGAGTGTTGCTGTGGTCATTCGTAAGGACGAGCACATAAAATCAGAGCCCATGGACAAGCATGGCTGACCTTACACACACACATTAAAATTTCAGCTTTCCATCAAAAGGCAAATGTTACTACATGGGGCTTTCCTTGAGAATATTTTAAGATTAAAAAAGAAAAGAACAAAAACTCCCAACTTCTGCAAAGCATTTGACAGTATTCCTGATCATGAAGAACTGATTGATATCTGCAACATTCTGAGCCATCAGACTGAGAGAAAACTATGGAGGGATACCTGTAAACTGAGCTTTTAAATATCTCTACAGCAGCATTTTCTAAAGCAATTTGCTAGGTGGAACTAACCCTAAGAATGGCTGATGCATGAGTGTATTACAGAGAGTTGGATTTAACCAGAGTCAAGAAAGCAAAATACCACAAAGCCCAATAAGGGCAAAAGAGTAATTATAATGATATGGTATTTAAGGCAGCCAATGAGGAAATGACAGAAGGCAGATGGAGGTAGTGAAACTGAAAGCCGACTGGCCCCGAGGGGATGAGGGTGTCAGTAGCACAGCCACAGTCCCTGAAAAGTCTCACTGAGAGGAGAAACATGAAAGGAGCTGGATAACGATGGGGAGAAGGGACAAGGTGTTTTATGTAACACCTCGATGCTCTGGCAAAGACAAAGTTAATTTGCAAGGAACGTAGTTGGTGTTTCAAAAGAAGGAAAAATGTTGTATTATGAGGTAAATTATGTAAACAATATTATTTTCTTTGTTTCTTCAATATGTGTGGTTAAGAAATAAATAAGAAAACATGGCACATATATAACAAAACTGGGATATCTACTTGTTATAATTCTAGAAAGAAATGAACATAATTTTAATATTTATATTATTACATAGCCTCTTTCACTGGCAGAGTGGCAACTGATACAAATTCTACATGGACATTTGCTTGTACCAAATCCAAGACACTGATATTAAATGTAATTATACACAATTGGTATGTTGCCCACTTTACTAATATCAGTTACCAAATTATTTCAGTGATAAGCACTCAAGATGAGATCGGGAACACACAATATTACAACTCAAAAAACTCGTTCTTCATAAAGAGAATGCTGTTGTTGTTCTCTTTAATAAATATGGATTTAATAATTTACTAACTGCCTTCCTTAGAGACCAAAATATTCAAAAGAGCACTACGCATCCAAAATATGTTACCTGTGGAAGGTAACTGTTGGTCTCGTTCTTTCCTTAGTACAAAGGAAATCTGGGATACTCTATGCTCAGTCTCCAACATTCCAAACTCTACTTGAATTACTTATAGTTTTCCACAAATTATACTGTAAATTTCCTTGAGTACTCACAGGATGTTTGTTTTTTTCATCTTGGTGCCTGATGGAATGAGGGAACTCAATTCATGTTTGTAGAAAAAAGAGTCAAGTTATGAACAATAGATACATATTTACATCCAGGAAAAAAGAATAACTTCAATGGAAATAGTCAACCTTGTCCTATTTCTAACCTGCCTCCCTATAAGGGAGGCAGAACTCTAGACCCTAATGTGAGCCTCCTCTAAGTAATTCAACAATATCATAGATCCAAACCCTAGAATCTATTGGAGGCCTACTGCCTTTTAACTGCTACTATTTATGATGTTCCTCAAAATTCTCCCCATGAACATCTCAGATTTATCCAATCATATCACATACTGCTTTCGATGATGAAAGATCACCTAAATTATGAGCATTAGAAGACAAACATTTGGAAGGGGGCCTTGGAATTCATCTAGTATACAAACCACTCATGTGATAATGCACATACTGAGACTCAGAAAGAAGCAATAATGACCTGTCCAAAGTCACACAGCTAGTAGATGGCAGGTACTAGCACCCAAATCACTCTTAATGCCGGCCTAGTGTCTTTTTCAGTTAATTGGTCTATAGCTACTTTAATGAATCTTCACATTTTCATTCCCTGTCATCTAGTTACTTAATAGACCAAAATAAACATACATTTTGTTTAAACTATCCAAATAATGCTATCCTTAGGCATCCTTGACATTTCAAGTCACAGAATGTCAAAGAACTACACGAGTGACAGTAAATAGTCAAAGCCTGTGTTCCTATGATGAAACATCAGCATCTTTTAAAAAAAATAGCATCCCATGAGAATCTGGAAACAACCCCATTGTGGCTATCCAGCATTCTTGGCCCAACGACAACCACAGAAATAACCTCTCTTGGTTATTTCTGACCATCCATCACTGTGGAAGGGACAAGACACATGTATACTCAAGAGCTGAGAATGACAGAGAAATCATGGGAATGAAAAAAGGAGATAACCTCCCTCAAGTTTCCGTAGTTCCCGGAAGAATGTGTAAGTTAATTAATGACTTTGCAAAGTCAAGGCCAGAGTCTACATTCTAAAATACCATTATCCCCTAAGAAAGCCAGGGGAGATCTGGCCCAGACAGAACTCTGTCGAAATCAAATTTTCACAATCTCAAATAGATAATAGGAATTTCCCATGATTTAACTATGTTCAGCTGCACCTTCCAATGGCAGAAAATACACTGAACTAGGAGTAAGGAGTCAGGATTCCTTTTCTTCCCCCCTCTCCCTCTTGCTTTGTCACTCAGCTCTGGGCAAGTGACTTGATCATTCTGGCATTTCTCTGTATTTTGTGTGTCAAACGAATGGAGTAAAGTAGAGTTTAAGGTTCCTGCCTCCCAGCTCTAACAGTGTAAACAGTATTTAAAACAAGGCTGAAACGAACTACATTTTCAACATCTGCAAAACACTCTGCATTTCCTAATTAACATGACCTGAGAGACATCCCTCTTCTTTGTTGAAGATATTATATAATAAATAAAGTCAGCACAGCTGGAAGAAAAACTAAGTCCCTCTCTTCCGATTTCCTAGCTCTCTTCCCTCTCACACTTCATAGTCAACCTAGCTGTAAGGCTGGTGCTTAAACCTGTCTTCAAGTGTAAACATAAAGCTTCATTTGTCCTCCACTACCTCTTTTTTTCCATTAATCTTGATTTTTCTCTCTGCATAAACTTGTGAATACCCTTGATTGTGGCTGATTTTGAATTCTGGGTTATATAGAACATCAGTGTTCTTAAAGTTAGTGGAAATTTCCAAGTAGCCCAATTAGTAGGAAGAGAAAATATTTTTTTTCCAACTGAAAGTACAAAAAAAAAAAAAACAACAAAAGAAAGTTGAAAGAGGAACTTCTAAGTACATTATTTTCTCAAGTGCCAAACAAGATATTACAGATGAGGGATCAATTCAAAAGCAATTAATCTATCAAATCCCTCTGATTTTAAATTACCCATGTCTGTGCAAATCATATTTATAACACTCAAGGAATATGGGTCATTGGAGACCCTATTAGCTTTTCCAAGCTACAAGAAAACCAATGTCAAAGAATTGGCTTTAGAAAGTCTAATTTTCTTCCCCTGAATTATTGTCTCATCACAGCCAGTCATATCTTTTGGGAAGTGGGTGGAATTAAACTTTTCTTTCCACCTTCTCCTGTGCTTCCAATGAATTTTAAAAACACTTTCTCAAATCATTTATCATATTGTATTTTAACATTTTGCTTGCAGATCTTGCTAAAGTATAAGCCTCTAAGAAAGGGTTTTCTAGAGACTTTCCTAAAGACTTAATGTCACATCAGTCTTTGTATCCTCAGCCATTAAAAAAATCTCCTAACCTGTCAGATACTTTGTAAACATGAAACACAACACAAGCAACCACGTGCCAGGCCCACAAAATCAACACGGACACACAGTATTTACTTATTCCTTTCAAATAAGTATAGGAAATCTGTTGGATGATGGAGAAAATTTTAACCCTCTTTTTAACATCTGTTCTTTAATTTCACTTTGCATTCCTTTCTCAATTACTTTCCGATGTCTCTCATTTCCAGTCCCTCCTTTCCAGAGCAGCCCTCCCCAGAGGAAGAGGAGTGGGAGTGGAAGAAGAGTCCTGGGATCACTAGCCCAAAGGAAAGACCAAGAGAGTGCGCTCTGGTGTCTGTCGCCTGCAGGACAGGAACCGTGCTCACTGGCTGCTGTAGACCTGCCCCAAGCCCTGTACTTAGAACACTAAGAGTTTGGTGAGGACCAAACTGAAGGGTCAGTGGTGAATGCTGAGAAGTAGAAGCTGATTGTCACTGAAGTTTTAGGTAAGGGGAAGAACAATTTATCTTTGGGTATTACTAACTTATAATCCTCTCAGGAGACACTAATTAGAATGATTCCAGACAGCAAATACTACACATATTTTATAGTAACAAATCAGTCATATGTGCTGTAATTATCTTCAGAATAACTTAAAAATAATAATCTTGAGTATTACATAAATGATTCTCTAAGTCATTGTTGGCTAAAATTTAGGATAAAATAATTTGCTGTGAAGTGCTATTCAAGGAAGAGTTTTTAAATCTACTCATACTATATCCAGTTTCTGGAAATAACTGGTAAAATGCATTTGTAGTGAAACTTTTGGTAAACCTGGGCTCTGATCCCAGGCCACGATTTTGGAAGCGGGGTTAATATTTACCATAATATGTAATATTCTGGTACAAAGTGAATGGAAAGGTCACAGTTCAAAAGATCTACCAGAAAAAATTATGGCTCCATTTTCTAGGCTTCTACAGTAATTACAGACTAAACAATGGGGTCAGGGTAGGGAATGCGAAGGCAGGTAGCAAAGTAGGATTCCAGCAAACCACTTGCAGAAGGAAGACCGATTTTAGTTGAATGGATTGTTTCTACATGAATCTCTCCTGCTAGGAGGGCAAATGAGTTTGGCTTACTTATCACTCTGATTAATTTCATTAGCTACATGGAACCTATACTAAGAAGGATAATTAAGAAATTCTGTGCTCAGGTGAGAAATTATCTAGTACCAAAGTCTGTCATGAATATAAAAGGAAGAAGCGAGTGTTCATTGGCTATATCATTTCCATTTCTTTTGAAGTGAATCACACCCATTTCATTTCCGTATCCCCAGAATCTACTCCAGAACTTGGCACATAGTAAATTAAATGTTCAATAAATGCTTCAGAATAAATTAATGAAAAATTAAACTTTTTTTTACCTTGGTTTCGAACAGGGCTAACAAAATTGGTACCATGAACATTTCTCCAGTCCCAAGAGGTTGGCAAATGTAAAACCTTCTCAAGTATTTCAGCAGTTACTGGTGTAGGATTGGGCCTAGGATGGAAATATACATTTGACATTAATACATAGTCTTTCTTTTAAGGATGATTGCCTAACCTCTGCTTCTAGGATTTCAACCTCCGGACTGGCTAAGATCTAGATTCAGCCCCAAGGAGCATTTGTGCCATCAATGTTTCAATGTGTCTATTGCACAAGAATGTGACAATCTATATAATGTATCTATTATACAACTAAGTTGTATAAATGGCTTTCATCACCCATTTCTTTTTCATGCATTAGTAACTTTCCCCTGTGAAATGACACTGGTTTTGTATGCCACTGCAATGCTATTTTTAGTATGTTTCAATAGCTGCATTCTCTTACTTCTTACATATTTTGACCAAGAAAGTAGACAGGGGAAGCTAAGGATGGCTGACAAAGGATGAAGAGAAATAGAGGAACTGCTGATGTCTGACTGGGGAGGGGCCCGGGAGAGATAACGAGGTGGTGAGAGAAGTGAAGGAGGCACAGAAACAAAGGCCTGAGTATAATGTAAGCAGACTGACTCCATAAACAGAGGATAAACTGCTTCATCATTACAGAACTATACCTTATGTGATGTGCTTGGAAAATAAGACACAAAAAGAGAGTTGCCTGGGATGATGAAATGATGGCTAGACATTTTCTGGAAAGGACAAAATTGTTCTACAAGCTTCTCTGTATTAGAGATTTAAAACACACACACACACAAATAAAGCATTCTAGCCCTAGCCATACCAGACTTCTTAAAGTTTGCCCAAGTCTGCTGAATGCTAAGTTCAATGTCTTTGTACTGCTGCTCTCTTTTATCTAAAATGCCTGCGGTCCAAAGCTTAGAGGAAATCCCCTTAGAGTTTTTCCCTGGCTTCTGATTGTAACGACTGGTCACACAGCAGCAGGCTCCGCCCCCAGCCCCTAACCAGAACTCACTTCTCGCTCTACTCCAACTCTTTTGCCAGGGCACTACTCTCGCATTGTGGTAACATTTATTTTTCTCTTATTGTAAACTACTTGAATTTCTTCCTCAACTTGGCATTATCACACCACAGTGTTCTAACTTTCCAGTGGTTACCACGTTGGTTTTTACCAGGTTCCAATTTAGTCACTGGCAAAGATGATTTCTGGGCTTCTTCATGTCCTCTGCAACTAATCCCAAGTAGTTCCTTCTCTCACACACTTCTCTTCGGGGTAGTGCAAGTTAATGCCAGGACAAAACAAAAGTGAGATGAAACAAAGGGAAAAAATCAGGTATGACCAGCAATCATAACCTTGAGAACTATAAAGAAGAGATAGCATATTCTATAAAGCAGTGTCAATTAATTTTTTACTAAAACATTAACTAAGCCAGGGACATTGCTAGAAGATGAATATGAGGTGGTCTTTGACCATAGGAAAGACAGCATTAAGAGACTGAAACATAACCCTGGCTGGTGTGTCTCAATGGATTGAGTGCTGGCCTGTGACCCAGAGGGTTGCCAGTTTGGTTCCTGGTTGGGGACCATGCTTGGGTTGTGGGACAGGTCCCTCGGTTGGGGGTGTGTGAGAGGCAACTGATTGATGTATCCCTTGCACACTGATGTTTCTCTTCCTCTCTTCCCTTCTCTCTAAAAATAAATAAATATTTTTTTAAAAGAGGCTGACACATAAAGAAATTACCATTAAAAATACAAAGGAATTATAGTAATGCTATAAAACTTTTAATTTGGATAAGTGACCAGGGACTAACCAAGGTATATAAAAAGCTATGCATCATAAAAATTTTGTAGGAAGGGCAGGAAAAAAATAAACCAAAATTAAAACCTTGGATACTTTTTCTGAAATTTATGAATAAAAACTAGGGTACAAAAAATTTTGGAAGAAAATAAACAGTTTATGATTTCATATTGAGAGACCAAAAAATTTGATCGATCAGTAAATATTAACTAATTGTCTTGTACATACATAAAATACACCAAGAAATATGGAAGATAAAAAATGAATTTCAAGGTAGGTATCTCAGAGATATACCAACCTCCTTCAAATGGTTTCACCACTTACTAGCTGTGTCACATCAGACAAAGATCCTAAGATCACAAAACTATGATGGACTCCTATTAAAATGGGTATGAGCATGCCTACCTCAAAGGATTTTTATGAAAATAAGGCTTAGAACAGGCCTGTCTCTGATAAGTTCTTGGTAAGTTATTAAGCTGTTATCATGATGACTGGATTTAAGAGGAGTAAATATGATGCTGATAGATTTAAGTGACTCTCAGGCACAGGAAAGGCATTCACACGATAACTTTCTCCTTTCCCACCACTCCACTGGGCAGAACGTTTGCCCTTCAGTGCACACACAGACAAAGCAAAAACAATGTGGCCACTGAAGCTGAATGGTGTAAAAATGAAGAGAGTGAAAGGGGAATGTGGGAGATGGAGAAGGGGGAATTACGAAGATTACAGTTATACTGTACATTAGTGGCTCTTAATCATTTCGGTCCACATTCTTTAAGAATCTGGTGAATGTTCTGGACTCAGAGAGATGCCTAAGAACAATACATTTTTTTTCTATCATTTCAGCAGTTGCACAAACTCTCTATACCAGAAATTAAGAATCTCTGAGAGTTTCTATTACGTACAGAACGCTGCTGCAAATGAGGCTGCTAGATCACGATGTCTGCTTCACCATTTCCAACTTCACTCAATTCCATCTCCATATCGCAAACCTTCTGTGGAACATAAGCCTCAAAAGTAGCCCATCATAAAGCTAGCCCTTTTCCAGAACAAAGGTGGTTGGGTGGTAGGAGGGAAGAATCAAGCACAGGAGTTCCTCAGATAGCCCTGATTAGTGTGGCTCAGTTGGTTGGGCATCATCTTGTGAAACCAAAGGGTTGCCGATTCCTGGTCGGGGCACTTGCCCGGGTTTTGAGTTTAGTCCTCAATCGGGGTGCATGCAGGGGGCACTCGATCGATGTTTCTCTCTCACACAGATGTTTCTCCTCCTCTTCCTACCTCCCTTCCCCTCTCTCTAAAAATAAATAACTAAAATCTTAAAAGAATAGTTTAAAAGAGTTCCTCTAATTGGCACATGAAATGTGCCAAAGCAGTTGTGTCTGAGGCTCAGATCTTTCAGGCAGGAGCCCCTCTTCCCATTCACTTTACGGATCTAAGAAGGGATAGGACATGCTCCATTCTCCAGTTGTGAATATCAAGAGCATCTCACAGACTAGAAATTCCATAGAACACGCCTTGAGAAATATTATATACAATATTAAGAATATTGTACATGTTTTTTTGAAAAGGGGCAGAAGTGTGTGAAAATGCTATCAATATGACAGGAAAAAATTTCTAAACAGCCTTGTAGTTGAAAAATACCAGAGCATTAGGATTATTAGTCTGCAGATAAAAAGTTAGAATGCATTTTACTTAGTTAACAATGAATTAATCAGTGGCCTTTTCAAACAATACAATCTGTACCACAGATTCTATTTATATGAAGGAAATAGTGTATTCACAAAAATTTGGACCATATTGTGATGTACTAAGGGGAAATACTTGCCCACACAATTCACTGACTCTCATTAGCTCCCTATGGGTTTCAGTTGCATGAATTTCTCCTGAAGCAAGGTATGGCATCACAGAAATACCCTTGGCTACTTTACAAATGTTAAGCTTATATACTCAGAACTATCTAGCTACTGTTTTGAAAGAATTTTTAAAAATCTACCAAATTCCTGACTATATAAATTAGAAGTATTATCACCTAATTTCCTAAAGTAAGAATATACGATGGGGTATGTAAGCTAAAGATAGGAAATCCCACTTCTGGCTGAGGGTAAATAGAGGTATACTGATAAATAAGAAAAATTTTTTTGAACCTTAAAACAGAGAGAGGATTTTTGAGATTCTTACAGGTATCAAATTTGACAGTTATTGTAGGCAAATTGAGGGGTATCTGAGGCAAAGAGAATGGAATGAATGGAGGTTATGTGAAAGAAAAGTTTCTAGTAATTGTGTCATACATTTGAAAGCAGGTCATGGTGGTAAATATAGTTATGGTCAAATATAGGTGGTTTTGTTACCAAGTTAAACTTATTCATTATACAACAGGTAGTAACTCAATAATAGCTAAAAAGATGAAACTGGCAATATTTTATAGAAAAGCTAAGAAGGGGGCAGAGAGGGAAAGAGACCAAAGAGACGAGTAGGAGGCTAATCCATAATGCAGGAAAGAGACGACAAAGCCCTGACTGAGCCAGCATTCAGAAGGTGGAAAGGAAACCATGCAAGCGTCAGATGCTGCGAAAGCAATGCCCATAAATAGGACTTGGAGAGCATTCAAGTATGTATGAATAGAAGAGGAAGATGGTCAGAAAGAAAGGTGACAGAAAAAAATTTATGTGGGGATGACCAGTAAAATGGTGGGCAATCCAGGGAGAGATGCTGATTGGAAGAGAGGATGGCATTCAACACAAATGTCTCCATCAGTGGTAAACAGATGTGCTGTATTACCTGGGGATTCTCTGGCTGTGGCCACCACCTCTCCTAATCATCTCTCTCAGGGTGAGAGTCTCATATTCCATGTATGTGGTTGCAGTCCAAGACTTCTGAACAGCATTGATCATTTTCACAAAGTCGTGATTATATTTGTAGAGCCTATTGGAATACCTGCCAACAAAAATAAAACAGCTTTAGGTACACTTTTTATTGATATAAATAGACTCCTCTGAAATAGGCACTCTTATCCTCTGCCCAAAGTGGAAAGTGGTATAATTTTTCAGGAAGGCAATTTTTTGGGGTAATGTAACATCAGCATTTGTTAAAATCTTCAAAATAATCTTCATTCTAAAATAAAAATGTATTTTTAAAATCCACACATTAGGAGTACCACAGTATATAGAGAGGCATGCAATGCTGAATTTCCAAACAGTCAACGGGACAAGCAACATTAATATACAGAACACAAAACTTAGATAAACTGAAATCATAAGATAAAATAAAATCCAATTCCAGAAAACAAGAATCAAAATATTAAGGATCCTTGAACTATTCTTAGCCCTAATGATATTCCACTGCACTCAAGTCATCTTACAGTGAGGCACGCAGCACGTGACCCCATTGACCCAGCTAAGGGGTCCCTGAGAGCCTTGTGTGGCAGCATCAGACATTCCAACAATAAATGGTAAGCAGTTTTGATCTGAAAAATTCCCTTAATTTGGCTGTACACACGCCAGGCTTCTGAAATATATCCTCCTCATTGTCCCTCACATTTTAAACAAACTGTGGTTTATAGCACAGTCTGTGTTGATATCCTTTGTTCAAACAAAGCTGCTTTTCGGGCACCAAAGCAAATCTGGGTTTGGTTCATAGATAAAGACATAACATATGAGTCCAAAAGACACCATCCACTTTTGCCTGAGGTCATATATGTATATACACGCATATATGTATATATATGTATACATATATATATACATGTGCATATACATATACAAGGACATATATATCAGTATATATACACTGATACATATATCAGTAGCCTGGAATTGGAATGTCTCCTATGAAAACAAAAGTTCAGCTAAATAAGATGAATGTATAAAATTGTTCAATGAAACACTTTTATATTTGTGATTATTATAAAGAACTGAAACAAATGCTCTAAGATAAGGCACTGACTAAATAAATACTGGTACTTAATTTACTATATAGTTTATTCAGTAAAAGTGTCTGGAAGATTATTTAGTGGTATGAAAGGGTACTAACACTAGGATATCAAAGAAGTTTATATAAAATTAACTCATTATATGAGAGTACAATATATATTTATAATATGAGTACATTTTTCAACGCCAACCATGGTTATCTCTGAGTGGTGACACAGGATCACCATCTTTTCCTACTTCCTACAATTTCTACAATGCACCTTTATAACTTTGTAACAAAAAAAAAGAAGAGGACAAAACAAACTGTATAATGTATATAGAACATGGAAAATCATATCGCTGCATAACTTAAAAAATTTATTCTGTATAGACATTTGATTTACAGTCTTGTTACTAAAATTTAGTTCTTGAACCTGGAAACTTGTTAGAAATACAGACTGTAAGCAGCCAGCCCAGACCATCTGAACATGCATTTTAATAAAGACCTCCCTCTCCCAACCTGTGACTCATGATAACATTAAAATTTGAAATGCTCTGGTTTACCTGATGCTAAATGCTTGGATTCAGATGTCAATAAATACAGCACACTAAAAGCATGTTTATAAAGCAAAAAAAAAAAAAAAATTGGGGGAGTTGATTATTTAATTCAAACATGTATCACGCCTATGTGCCAGGTACTAAGAATTATAGAATTTATCATATTACTACTACCAAATAAGATTCAGTGGCTTAAGTGTGACTCATTACCCAAGACTTCCATAAACTTTCCATTAGGCAAAGTAGGATATACCTAACCTAAGTAATGTCTTAGGCATACTGTGAACTTTTCTTTCTCTTAATTTAGGTGTTCATAGAGAACCCACTTTGCTATAGTCAAAAAAGCCTGGCAGCACTGAAATTTATAAGAAAAACATGCAGCCACATAGATAATGGTTGATTGTTTTACCAAAGTCATTCCCCTGCTTCCCCATTTACTGCAGAGTGAAACCAAAGAGGCACCTTTATTAAATAGACTATGAAACTGCTTGTATCATACTCCTCACAATATTATCACAACAAAAACAAATTACAGTTACTTGTTTCTTTAGAGAAGAGTAAATTTTAAATTGTAAATGTGTATCTTGAAATATTTTCTAGTGATAAGAGCTGCTATTTCATGGACCTCAAGTGTCTGAGGAGCAATAAACAGCCTTACTTCCCTTGTTGTTGTATCATAACTTCTAGTGAAACATCATATGCTATACACATTACAGTAATGACAAAGTAGGTCTTAAACACTGTTCCTTTTAGGGTCTGAGGTCCAATCAGATTAAGGAAGCATGGAGGCCAGCTCCTGGTGAATGAGAATGAGCTGGACATGAAGTCACTGGCACTTTTGGGTTCACAGAGGATGGAAGGGAACAGACATGGCTGGCAGTAAGCACTACAGCAACCACGAAAATGAGGACAACAGCAACAACCGGGGTGGTTTGAGGCCAACCAATGACACTGGGGCCTAAAAGAAGAAAAAGAGACAAAAAAGAAGGAAGAAAAAGGCAGCAGGACAGATGCAGCCTAGAAACTACATGTGAAGATGAACTCTTCACCAGCAGGGAGGATCCAGGAAATACAGAAAGCCATTGAACTGTTTTCAGTGGGTCAGGGACCGGTCACAACAGTGGAGGAAGCGAGCAAGTAAAGGAACCACTTCAGGGACACGTAGCCCATCCCGAAATCGGGAGAAGTCGAAAACACCCACCGTCCAAGGAGCTCAACAGAGGCAACATCTGCCAGGATCCTCACACCTGCCCCAGGACTTCACCTGGTGTGCCTTGGACCTGGGGGACTGAGGCGTGCTAAAAGAGTTACACAGCCTCCTGAATGAGAATTATGTGGAAGATGATGACAAAGTGTTCCAATTCGATTACTGTACTTTTAGGACTATAAGACACACCAGACCATAAGACACACCTAGGTTTTAGAGGAGAAAAATAATTCTGAAGCAAAAAATGTGGTAAAATATTTAATAACCTGTGACCCTGCTCAACTGCCCTCCCACGGCAAGCCAGGTAAGCTACATTCAAACTATAAGATGCACCCCCATTTTTCTCCCATATTTGGGGGGAGTGCATCTCATAGTCTAAAAAATATGGTGCTCCCCAGAATTTCTTTTATGGGCTCTCAGGCTGCCTGGCTGGCTCCCTCAGTGGCACTGTGGGGTTTGAGTTGCCTCAGGTCGGAAGCTGGCTGGGCTCATCAGCGCCATCCCAGCAAACAACCACATTTAAGACACACAGAGGTAGTGGAGATCAATTTCCTGTGTGTGCACAGCACACGGCACTCTAGGGAGTTGGCTCCAGTCCTGATCCATGAGATAAGTGGATGGGTTCAGCTGGAGGGCATTTTACACTGCTGTGGCAGTATTTCCAAAGCCTGCTGACACCTCTAGGTACTGGTATCGGTCCCAAAACCCACAGAAGCTGACTGAAGTTTTTCTACCTGAGTGGAAATATGACCATGCAGATACCGTGAAGCTCTACTGACTGCCCTAGTCTTCCAAGACAGCTGCACCATGACCAATGGAAAACAAGGACATTCTAACAGCTCCTCACCAGGTACCTGAAGCCTTTTCACCTCATACCAGTCATGAGCCAGGAAGAGGCAGAGCACTGGTTTTATCCCCAGGAAAATATCATTGACACGTTTAGGTGGAGAATGCAAAAGGGGAGGTGACAGACTTTCTGTGTTTTTATATGCCTCCCTCCACCATCCTGAGCCATCCAACTCATAAGAGTCTAAATGCTGCTTACTCTTTCTGCAATGCTCACACCCAGACTCCTCTTGTAGACTTCATGAGCAACACCCTTGTTCTTGCCAAAATTTAAGCATTTGACTTGTTCAATGCACTGGATCTCATGGAGAACAAAACCTTCCTGAAGAAGCTCAAGTTTGACATAGGGATGGCAATCTGCACTGTTACCTTTACAACTGGAAGTGATCCCCACGTGCAGGCAGAGAAGTTTGGGCTGGTGTTATAGTAACCAGGTGCTAGTGAAATTCTGGATAAAGGGAATGAGAATTCAAACCAGGAAATGAAACCCTACCACTCGTTAGTCCAATTTTCACAAACATGAGAATCCCTGACAAAGGGAACAGAAGCAAACCAGCTTTACCAAACCACCACTGAACTGGACAATTGTACCGCAGTGGCATAGGCTGTGTGGTGTCATCTCCAGCCATGTGAGAAAACTGAGAACACAAATTTCTGTTGTTTAAGCCCTTAAGCCTGTGGTACTTTGCTGTGGCAGTCCTGGCAAATGATATACACAACATAAATACTAAGAATTTTAATTTCCATTACTATTGCCTTGTTTAAAATTTATATTCAGTTAGTACTGCCTATAGTTGCTGCAACATAAACATATGTATCTACAAATATTATACAGCATGTTTTTACATGGCAATAATAAAATGATTTTTATTTACTAGTCATTGCAGTTATGTAGTTCTCTTATATGAATTTTCTTTAAAGCCATCATTGTTACATTAGTTTTGGAGTCCTTTGGGAAACAAAAAAGGTTCTTCTCTCAATTACACCAGTCAACATATTTTTCCAGTCAAGTTTTGTTTCCAAGCCAAATAATATAATCAAAATAACATTTTTCAAGAATCAACATACACACATAATTATATATACTATAAACCAAACGAAATATATCTTTCATTGGTGACAACTCACTCACTTTTCCTTGAGACTCTGAAGGTGTGCCGTGTTCACAATCCCATTCTCAGAGGCAGTTCCCACCTTCCTTCCGGTGAAACAAGCCCAGTTCCGGCCCAGTACATCATGCACCCACCCAGTCATCGTCTCGTGGCAGTAACTGGTCGCCTTCCTGCCCTCTTCTTTATACTGCAATTAAATAAGGGGAGGAAAAGCCAGGTGAATCTGTGGTCAGTTCTCCAGTCCATTTCCCCACCTCCCAGTCACAGGAAAGACACCCCCTTTTCCTTTCACCTTGGGAATCAGCTCTGCCAACCAAAACAAAGACTTCACCCTGAGAGCTTACATTCTCGAAGAGTACTCTGGACAAGAAGGAGAAATAAATGTCTACATGATAAGCATTGTTTGTCACCAAATGACATTTGCATAATAAAACATTTCTGTGTATGAAAGACAAGGAAAGAAACTAACATTTGAATAGCAAATGCCACATTCCAGGCACTTTACAAATTATCTCATTTAATCCTCACAATAAGCCTAGGAGGAAGCAGATACCCAAACCCCTTTCTGCCAACTAGAAAATAAAGGCTCAGCTCAGAGGGGATATGTAGCCTCTACAGAAGGTAACAGAGCTGCACTGGGGCAGGAACTAAATCCTGCCCAGTAGGGCAGACTGTGTTTTTCCACTCAGAGAAGATCCACTCCAACAAAACACAGGAACGTGTGATGAATATTTTCATAGGACTGAAAATCCTTTCTTCTGTCAATCTTCAAATTTAGTAGGCTATTCAGATCATAAAGTAACTTGACTACTGAATATCCCCTCTATTTCATTTCACTAATATGGCCCTTTGTCTTACTTCAATGCTAACTATTAAGTGATAGATCTGGGATTGGAACTCATAGGCTTTGGCTACAGAGCCTAAAATCCTCATGTTACAACACCTTTTCATGGGGGAAGGAGACATATTCCATAGTGAAAGCATTGCTAGAGTGCGAAATGCAGGAAATAAAAAGCATGCTAAGTTTTTATAAGGAAGGACTTGGGCACAATTTCAGGCACTGATTTAATTTAAGGAAACAAAAGCAGCCAAATTGGCACCACAGGCAGCTGTATTTCAATACTTTTCTTGAGAAAAATACACAGTGGGTCGGGTTTGGTCCATAGGCTGTACTTGGCAGACTCCTACTCTAAGATAACGAATACTGCTTTACCTGCATGCAGGGGTTGGCGTACTTCCTTTTTAAGGCTTGCAGGCTGCAAGACCTCGGTCACAATCACTCAACTCCACCATGCAAAGTAAAAGATGCATAGGGAATGCATAAATGAATAAACTAGAATATGTTCCAATAAACTTTATTTAAAAAAAAGACTAGTTTGCAAAACCCAAATTTAGAGGAATGAGTGGGCTAAACTACACTTAAAGATATTACCTTATTGCATATGACTGTCTGTGAATTCAAATCATACTTATTGGTAGGGTTAAAAATGAATGGTCTTAGAATCTAAAAGAGCTAGATTTGAATTCTGGATTCCCCACTCACTAAGCTATACAGCACAGGATAAGTTACTATGGGCTACTCTTAGGTACATTTTGCTTCAGTCTCAGTGGTTCATGATATTGCGAAGCCCATCTGTCCATCTGTGGCTAGGAATATCTCACTAGCATGAGTTCAGCTCACCACTCCTCATATTCCTGCTAAAGCCCAACTCAGGTCAAGGAATTCGGAAGCAAAGGCCGAGGATATAATCAGGATGCAATGTTGCAGGGTATATTATGTGAAATAGTTGACAAAATGTATGCTTATTGTGCTGAACTACATGAAACCACCATTTTTATAGATCAGAAGCACTCTAATATTGGCAACCTCACATGATGCAACCTACATGCCTCATGGTTCTATTTAGCATTTCTCTTTGGCACAGGCTCTCGACCGTGTTCCCTATTCCCCCGTCACATGCCAGTCACGCAGGCCAGGTTGTGGCTAAGCCAATGCTCCCGTCCTCCCTCCTCTGCTGCTTTAGAAAGCAGTCTTGGCAAGGCTGTAAGAGTTCTTGAGATCTACCTTACAAAAATTGTCAAATGAGAATAAATGGAAATAACCCTACTAAACACAGAAGACACCTACTGCAGCATCACAGAAAGGATCAAAACAAAAACAAGAACAAAAGAATAGCCTGAATTTTCAAGTATAAAAATAATTAAGTAAATTAATGCTTCAAAGGCATATAATATAACATTTTACATGTAAATAGGGACTTTATAGAAGAGTCAGGCAATCTAAGGCTAGGGAAGGCCACCTGCTTTTATAAACATAGCTCTCCCGACACACTGCCTGGCCACTTGTCTGTGCAGCCTGTGGCTGCTGTTGTGCAAGGGCGGCAGAACTGAGTAGCTGCTGCAGAAACGTGAGGCTCACAAAGCTAAAATGTTCACTGTCTAAGAAAAAGTATGCTGACGCCTCCATGGAACAATAAAAACAGAACACCTGTGATACACCGAGAGGAAAAAATACAAGTTGGTTCTTAAGTTGAATGCAAACATATACATTTTTTATGAAATACAGTTTTTAAAACTGGAAATGAGAGGTGAAATGAGTGTGTGGGAGGGATTTTCTTGGTTATTTACGAAACAGAGATGGTTATAGATATTTTATAAAATTAATTACTTTAAAAATATTCTTATTTCCTAAGAATAAGACTTGCAGCCTATGAAGTCCTGGACAGGACGTCTGTGTGGGGTGGCCCAGATGCACCAGAGGCTGCTAACATGGACCCGTCTGGTGCTGTGATAACACTTCCTGAAAACAATCATGACTTACATAACGTATTTTGTTTTTTGCTAAGCTCTTTCATTTACTTATCAAATATTTATTAATCACATAATATTCCCCAGACATTGTGCAAAGTACTAGGTATGCACGTACATAAGTGTTGATGAGGCCCCAGCCCTTAAGAAGTTTAGAATTTAATCAAGTAAACAAATATGTAAATAATTCATTACAACATCATGTGGTTCAGCAACCTAACCATGTTCGGAGAAGCCCAGAAAACTTCCCCATCTAAGCAAAAATTTAGATCACAGATGAAATGACTTTCCCTACAGACCAAAAGAGTTAGGGGCATTCAAAGTAGAAGAAATAGGCCCTGTGTTTCCCATGGTGTGGTTTTGCCCACCTACATGGCACAACTGAGTCATAGCTATAAGCATGAAGGCTATCGCAAAAGTTCCCCTGTGAGAGGACAGCGGGCTTGTTATTTTGAGAGGGGGAAATCACTAGAGGATGACTAACTTTGCCTCAGTCCTTCCATCATTTAGATTTGTTCAAGGGCTCTGTACTCCTCATCACCAGTATTACAAAACTACTGGACCTTAACATTTATCTATTACTTCATACTTCATAAACATTTCACAGGTTACTCATAAATCTTAGGTTCAAGGGAACAGAAATAATAGTCTCAGGGGACAAAAAAAGAGAGAGAGAGAAAGATCTAGAAAAGGTGTCTAACTAGGGTTTATAATCAAGGACTCCTAGAACGGAGCATTCTTCCCAGTACCACACAGCACTTCTTTGTATACTTTGTCTTCTCACAAAGAGTTAGAGAAGTAACCATGTGATCCAATTGTCAAAAACACCGAGAGAAGATACCTAGAGTCCGTGCAGCAAAGGCTTAAAACCCAGTTTGCAAAGGGTTTCCGTCTATACCATTTGAGCCTCGCAATGATTTCTTGGGATAATAGGCATTATTTTTCTCATGGAAAAAAAGTGGCTTTGCAAAGTTCAATGGGGAGGAAAAATTCAAATATGAGTTGACAGTTACAAGGCTCACTGCTTTATCCATCCTTTCCTTTAAAGAATTATTCTTTATTGCTCAAGGTCCTTCAAGGGATCTAAATATTCTGGAAGGACTAATGGCCATTCCTTACTGTTCAAGTACCTATGTTTCCCTGACCCGTCAGTCTTTTTACCATTTTTGCCAAGGGTCTTTAATGCAAAGCAGTGTAGAGGACCTGGTCTCAGGTGGGACTGCCCAGACTGGATCCAGCTATGCCCCTCACTGGCTGTGTGGTCCTGAGCAAGTTACTTATCTTCCCCAGACTTTCGGTTTCCGCATTTGTAAGAGGAGGACAACAATAATGGCCTTTACCTCACAGGCCCTATTTTATACATACTAACCTATTCGATTTTGACAGCAGCCTATGAGGTTATTTTTTACACACACACACACACACACAATTAGCACCATGAGAACAGGATTTTTGTTTATTTAGTATGTAGGAAACTGGCACGAAGAAGCAGTTAGAACAACAAATGCAAAGTGCTATTTCAGCAATAACACAGAAACTCAGAAGAAATACAAAGTTTAAAATTAACAGAAGTGTGGTGCTACCATGATATCAGAGACCAAATTCTGACTCTTAGTGTTACTTCAGAAATGTCAGTTTTCCTGTCCAAACCTCAGTTTCCCTATCAGTAAATTTAGCTTGATCTAGGAGTTCCAAAATCTCTCTTCAAGCTTCCTAATATAGTCTTTATATCTGTAGATTTCTTATTTAATATTCATAAAGCCAGGTAAATAATTCTTACTTCAGGCACACTATTTATATACTTAGTGTTTATATATCTAAGTAATCCTAAATAATCTTTAAAAACACTGCAACGGTTGTCGTTTTAACTTAAACAAATGTACAAAGGAAGCTGCCCATTTTTGTACCATTTCTGATACATTAAATTGATGGAATTATTTTCCATTAAATATATTTATCTCATATTATTCTGTAGTTTTCCCAATCTAAAATAATTTTTTTAGAACCTAAAACCACCCTGTAGAAGGTAGGACGGGGCTGTAACACACTGCGTGAGGCAGCTTCCGCTTGGGAGAAATGAAGCACCAGCCCCTCCAGCAGCCAAGGGCACTCAGCACCTCTGCTGGGGAGGACCACACACCGCACCCTCAGCTTCTGTCTGAACGTTCCCAGGGTGTCCACCATTCTTCCTGCTATTGTGAAATACTTCTTATGTGATTTGTGACATTATTACCAATTAAGAAGTTGAAGTCTTGGCTACACTATCCACTTTGAAATGTAGCCCAAAATTTTTTTTTTCCCTAAGAGTACTATGTCTTTTATATAAACATTAGTCTCTGAATCCTGCTTCACACAGATTGGGGTCATTTAAGTTTATATTCATTAATGCCAATTTCTGTCGAAGCAAATAGATAGTTTCATAAAATTTGAAGAACCTCCAAACCCTTACAATTACTAGCATTGAATAACTATCTATTCACTTCTTCAAAATTACCATTGGGTAGCCAAGCATTCACAAAACCCCCCTTCTTCCACTTCCCTCTCATTTTATCAACTGTTCATTTAGTTCTACCTAGTAATGTTAACCAAAAAAAAAAAATTGGTTCATCTATTTTAGAACTTGTTATTTATCGTGACTCTTTCTCAACTGCTTTTTGACATAGAGGGGAGATAAATCATTTACGTTGTGTTCCACTGTTTCCCTGATTAATAAGATACTTAGCAAATATTTGAATACTTTATGTAATACACCAGCTGAGACAAAAGCAGTGTAGTAAAAAGGACTTTGCCCTTTAAGCCCTTGTTCTGCCACTTCTTCACGTAACCAGGGGCCAAGTCACAACTGGGGAGGCTGAACTTCTTCACCTGATAATGGGAGTGACATGCACTTCACTGGATTCCTATAAAGGCTAAAGATGCTGTTGAAATTTGAAGAGTTTAAAAAAATTTAAAACACTAAACAAGTAACCATCTGTAACCATGGGGACACAAAGCTGTTTAAGACTTTTTCCATGCCACCGAGGAACTTACACTTCAGACCAAACTGTCACTTGAGCAGTTCATACAAGTTATATCCTGCCAACCAGTGATTTCCAAAATGAGATAAAAAGATGATCCATAGAAATATTGGAAAAACATTATAATTTGTGTTTCTACTTGTAATATAAAAATAAAATTGAAAACCATTTAATATGCAAAGCAACACTGACAGTGCCAGGCAGCTCCAATGTCAGATGTTCCCTCCTTGTGTAGCGTGCTACCCCAGACGGTCGGGACACAGTGCATTCCTTTGTGTGTCTCCTTAAACATACTTGTGTACTTAGTGGTTTAAGTATGCTACCTCTCACAAAATGAACAAGTAGCTTAAAACAACACTTGCAAAGAAATCAGGATTTTCAAATACTAATTATGTAAATAAAAGCAAAGAAAGGAAAATGACAAAGCTTACACTTACCCTGCTCCTAGTATGATTTCTGTTAGCCACGTTAAAAGACAAAGTTTTGGCAACAGATGCTTTCAAAGGGTTCCATCACTGCAGTATTCACTTTTTAATCTTATGTATAAATAAAGCGAATGTTTCCGTTCAAATTTGTCTATTAAATTGTCACCATCCTTAATGTCAAACAGGAATTCTTCTAATCTCTACTGAATTTGTGACACCTTCAAACTTTTAACAAAATGGGTCAAAATTAATAAAATTATTTATTTCAAAGGTTTTAAGTAGAAAATTCTGTTTCCAAATGTTCAAAGTATTCAGTAATAAAAATTATCTGTAACAGAAACTCTAACATTGCTTTTGGCAACAAAGTCATGATAATGAAGCATATTTGTACATTGTTTTCAAAGGTTATCACAATGAAATATATTTTGTCAGGACACTTTGGGATGATAAATAAATCAAGTATTTATTTCATATGTTTGAGAGAAAACACATTAGTGTGGTAGTGTCTGTATACAATTTTTAAATGTACCTGTACATATTGTAGAATACAAAATTAAAAATGTGAACACCTAGGTCTATTTCACTGAGGTTGTTCACCATTTCAGAAAGGTGGAATGATTGTTATTAGTTATTTTATTTATATGCTTTTAAAGAGAGGGGAGGGGAGGGAGAAAGAAAAGAGAAACATCAATGTGCAGTTGCTTCTTGAGCGCCCCCTACTGGGGACCTGGCCTGCAATCTACCAGGCATGTGCCCTGACTGGGAATGGAACCAGTGACCCTTCAGTCCACAGGCCAGAACACAATCCTCTGAGCCACAGCAGCCAGGGCAAAAAAAAAGTGGAATGGTCTAATGATAAACCATATATGCAGAGTTATTAGACTTTCACAATCCTTAAAAACAAAGACTCTTTTTTTCAATTTTTTGCCTTTGGTTTACTGTGTACACACAGGGTGGGGCAAAACTAGGTTCACAGTTAGTTGTGAGGACACAAAACACAAGAGTTTATTCTTGTATTATTATTTATTACTTACCGTATTTTTTCCATACAAACCACTATAAACCTGCTTTGCCCACCCTGTATAACCTACATGAGTGCAGATTAACCACTTCCACTTGGTGTCCGGTCTGGAGGGTGAGTCCAGCCGTCACATGGCAACAGAAGAGAACAAGGCACACTTTACTAGACTGGGGCTCTGCCAAACCCCGGCAAGAGCAGCAGCCCTTCCTTCAGAAACAAACTTCCTTATGTTAGTTCTAAGGATTTGCTCTAGTTGCCTGCTTACTAAATAGACTTAACCATTTGGTTCTAGAAAGTTGAATGTTAATGAACAGTAAAACTGCCAGGAAACTGTCACAATGGTTGCAACCAAGTATCTTCCAGCATTTTACTGAAGAAGTTGGATGCTACATTTACATGTAAACTGGAGGGTCATCAATTTATTCATTTTAGTACTAGAAAGACAGTCAGATCCAAAATATATATTCTAGAACTAGTTAAGAAAACAATTTAACACTCAGCAACGTGTTAAAGTAGCCAAAATCCCTTGGCTCATTCATCACTTACTCATTCATAAACTCTTTAGTTTTTAATTTATTTTTCAATTACAGTTGACATACAGTCTTATACTAGTTTCAGGTCTACAACTTAGACATTTATGTAACTTACGAAGTGATCACCTCAACAAGGGTACTAACCATCTGACAACTTAGATATTTATGACGGTATTATTGACTCATTTCCTAATGTTGTACTTTATATTCCTCTCTCATAAACTGTTAACGCTGTGAGGAAATTTTAGCCACCATCTAATCTAACTTGTAGCTGGTGGTGCTGGCTGCACTCAGCGGGAAGGCTGCATAAGCGACAGCAGCCCAGGGTGGCTGGTCTCCAGGTTCTGGAGAACTAATTTGGTCATAAAGCTCTTTCCCCGACAGCTACTATAGTTTTAGTAATTATGAAAGGTCATCCCTTTTAACTCTGAGTCCTATCTCGGCCTCCATAGTCACATGCAAAAAATAAAACATAAATACATAAATAGTAAAATTTAAAAGCCTCATCCGTTTTTGTACAAAGTCATTCAAAGAATAAGGCTTGAGGGTCCACCATAGGCTCTGAGGACTCAAATGTAAAAATAATTCCAGAAACTTATCAATAAAACAACAGGACAACACAATGATGTATTTTTCGATTCCCTTTCTTTTACAAATATTTATTGAAGCCCCATTATTTCTCACATTTTGTGCTACACATAGGGAATAAAATGGTCTAATACAGAGTTGACCCCCACAATCACAGAGTTTAAAGACCACAGGATAGGACACACAGGCAATTACAATGGAGAACGGTAAGCAGTATAATACCACGAAGCCTTCTAAGACATATTTATAGTTCCGTACCCTCCAAATCTTCCCTTATTCATAATCAAAACAAACATTTAAATGCAAAGTTACTCTCAGAGAAACAATCACTTTAGTAGACATGATTTTAAATTCACACACACACACACACACACACACACACACACACAGGTTGCTTTGTCAGTATCACATCCTGAATATCAGTTTGAAAACACTGAATTCTCTCAGGATTCTGGAGGCAGATAACTTCATATATTTGAAAGCAGAGATCCAAAAATATAAACATAGTACCATTCCTGATTTGTGCTTCTATAACCCTGTAGCATTATTTGTAAACTGGTATTGCTTGTGAAAATCTTTGAAAAGTGGTTAACTTTCCAAGTACCTAGAAATGTCTATGTACATTAGTTGCTTACAATATACAGGGAAATTAACAGATTTTCCATCTGGAAGGAGATGAGAACAAGCCACCAGATCACTGCATCACAGCAGAGTTAGTGCTGCTAGAGCAGAGAGCTGCGTGCAAAGCACGACGGGAACTGAAGCAAGGGTGTTTCTCCCAGTGATGGAGAGCTGGGGAGGCCTTCACAGCAGGGACACGGAGGTCCTGAGTGAACGAGAATTATCAAGTCCACAGGCAGGACGTAGCCAGGTTGAAGTAGTCGGCTGTACTCTTACTTCATCTTTAAAAGATACAGCCTTCCCAGAATTGCAGACTAGTACCTCCCAGATGGGATGAAAAGCTCTGAACTAATGTAATGATGGCAAGTGGCTCTCTAGAGAAAGATTCTCCCTTTAAGCAGGAATCCAGGAGGGAGGTTGTCCCAGACAATATGAATTAGGTGTAGCCCCACATTTTGGGTTTACCAAGGCTGATATTAATCAGTTCTAAATAACTGAGGCGGAAACTAGTCCATTGTTTTAAAGGAAAGAGCTAGATGATAGCAATCAGTGTGAACAATAATGGTATTAAGAGAAGTGAACTTGGCAAAGGTACTTAGGTTGTATTTAATTTGAAGATTAGGAAGCTCTCCCTCCAATTTGGGGGACTACAAAGGAAAGGGGAAGGTAATTTTTTATCTTGAATGACAGAACCCTGGCTTAGAAAAGAAAGTGAGTAGCCTCATTTGGAAAAGAAACCTAAGTTTCAAGCCAATTCTTTCCTAAGTTTCAAGAGGAGCCAATGCAGTGCATATTCTATTCCATTAAATAATCCTGGTGTTTACAGACTGGGACTCACCATAAAATCTACCCAAATGTGACTCCAAGTACTTGTGAAATGGCTTTTCTTTCACTCTTTAGCCTCAAGGAAGTGCTTAGGGTTGAAAGACTAGCCTTTATCAATTTAACTCTTAAACTGTGTGATATTAAGTACTATATGGGACTAATTATCCCTATCTGTAAAATGAAGTTAGTAATATTTATTTTACAGTGTTTTTGTAAGGTCAGGTACCTCAAATTCTTAGCACAATGATGGCACCTAATAAAAAAAACCAATAAAATGTATTCATCAGACCATCTTTCTGGCCAGGGGTACTGTAGGCCTACGCCTACGATCTATGAAAAGATACCCTTCAGCAGTCTGCTTTATCTGAGAAAGCCCCTTCCACAGGACAATCTTCCCACCAATAATATATCTGCGCATCTCACGATATCCTGAAGCCTTATCTTCTCCTTAGGATAGATGGTGGGGTTCCTCGGGTAATTAGAGAAAGCAAAGGCATTCAAAAAGATCACTGTGAGCAAAATAAAATACAAATGACTAATCCTAGCTTGTTTCGATAAATCATATCAATAAAAGAGTATTCAAAAGAGAAAAAAACACTATGGTGCATGTTGTTCCTTTTACTCAAAGGCTGACTGGCAAAGCCACCTAAGACTTCCAGATTATTTTTGTCTTTCTCCTGCGTAGTCTCTGGTTGTTCACGTTGCAAAGTGGCGGCGGCTGCTTTCCACGGAAATGTTGGGGAGGGCAGCTGCCATGGAGGTAGGTCACCAGGACTCCTCTGCATTTTACATGCACACAAAGACTCCAGAAGGGTCTGTAGCTGCTAGAGGCCTCCGCTGGCCGTCAGAGGTAGGTAGGTCCAGTGCTGCGTGCTGGTCTGCCTCTTAGCCCCAAGCCTGTGTTGGGCTGTGGTCTTAAAAGACCCCTTAACAGATGCTCTATTTAATAACTACAAGACAATAAAAACTAGAGTTAATATTGCCTCTTAACAATACTTAATGATATTAATTGCTTTTAAGTAAAAAGAAAAACAGTGCTAGTATTTGAGATGCTAGTGTTTTATTCATGTTATTTAAGACATCCACAAAAAGCCACCCTTCTCAAAAGCTGAATGCTGAAGCATCATGCAGCCAACAGTCAAGAAGCACATGCAGATGCATTTGAAATTGACTGCCACTGTATAAACCTAACAATATTTTGAAATGTACTTAAAAAATAGGCTAATCTAGCAACATAGATACATTAAATTATATACTCTACAAATTCTAAATGCAGGCGTAGCAATGCTTAGATCTGTATTTCCAGATACAAGGCTATTTATCCCATTTAAGAGCAAATGCAGGGACTATCTTTTCTACTGGGAGTGAATCTGTAATTAGGGGGAAGAGTGCGAGTTTTAAGCCAGAATTGCATAAGCTGCAACCTGAGAATACCTTACTTTTTGTAAGAAAAAAAAATAGTGAATATTTTGGAAAAGTTTCCTATTACATCTTTCTAAGCTGTCACCATATGACATGGTGAAGAGACTGAGAAATTCTGAAACAAAGGAAATTATTTAACAAAATCAACACTTATTCAACTACCTGAGAAGAACTCAGAAGAAACAGCTTTTTAGTTTCAACTCTAATTTTCATTTTGATCTGTTATCAGTGGCTGCCTGGAATGAGCTGTAAAGCTTAACTGGATGAAATGTTCTGCCTAATAAGAAACCCTACCTGGAAGCCATGCCAACCATTGTTGGGACGTTAAACAGTCTGACAAATGCTGTTGTAGGGTAAGGCTATAACCAGTTCCATTTTTCATATCTTACTTCTAGTGCTTACGAGCCAAGTAAAGGAGGAAGGGAAAGGGGAAAATGTTAAAATGCAAGAAAGTTAAGTCTCTATCAACTTTTTTCTCTAAACACCCATGTCCCATCAAAATGCTGGACATTTAAATTTGTGAATCTAGTGAGAGCAATGATTTAAACATATATTCTGAAAGTGTGAGAGTGTAAAGAGTGAAAAATATCCTCTTCTTCCAGTCAATATTTTATATGCTGAGAAGCAGCCATTTTTAAAAAGACGGGTGATAACTCACAGGAATGAGTGACAGGTATGTCAATTTCTCTGGAAGAACCACCTTCTCCACCAGAAGACAGACTTAAAATGCTGTGGCTTCACATGGTTCCCTCCTGAGTCTTTTTTGGAAAAAAAAAATGAACCACCTGAGGCAGCCTAGCTACTTCAATGATCTGAAGTGAACTTACACTAATCATTTTTTAACCAAGTCTTTTCCTTTTCAGGTTCATGTCCGTTTATGTTATAAGTATCATACCTGGGGGAGCTAATCTGAAGTGTGCAAACAGAACATGTGAAAAGTGGAAAACCACTCATACAAAATAGTGCAGGCATGTAAAAGGTAGCACATAAGCAGGCTCAAGCAAGAAATCTAAAGAAAACCACAATCTCTCCAGTTTCATCTCCAGCTCCCTGATGAATATATAAACATTAATTTGCATAAGCAACCAGGAGGAGGGAAGCTTGCTTTTAAGAAGAAAGTTCAAATTTTTCAATGGAGCTCACCCAGTTTGTTCCTCTGATATGGTAAGTCATATATTCCCACAGTTCCCAGATGCATGAACAACTGACTGATAAAATCAGTGACATCCTATGAAGAGTTTATAATGGGAAATTGAGTCATTATGTTGAGATTAAACATCATCATGAAACAAAAACAAAAATAAGTACTTTGGCATTCATTAAGTGTTAAACTTCTGATTCTTTCCTTCAACTGAAATATTCTTAAAAGTAAACTTCAAGTTGTTTTTTAAAACTATCCTAATCTTGGTGTATGGAATCTACAGTGAAACAAGTAAACCTATCCTAGTAGTAAGTATTGTAAAAGTTGTTACATCTTAAAAATGAACCCAGAAGACACAGTGGAGAAATGGTGCAAGATTCCCAAATCCACTACACAGATACACACGACTGACATTTCTGGCTGTGACAAGCTTAAAACTTACAGGTTACTGGAACATAAAATGGGTAAATAAACCCTATGGTATGAATTTTACCAACCATTTCCCAAAAATTCCAAGACTGCCAAATTTCCATCTTCTGAGTAGCGATCTGCCTAATAAACACTATAGTAGGGGGTTTTTTTATTTATTTTTTTTTGCTTACAGTTCTATGAAGACAGGTGGGTCCCAAACAAAAACTCAATTAGAAATCAATGAAGTTTGCTTGGCTGTCACCAAATAAAATTTTCAGCCACAACAAATCTAATTTCCCTTCTATACATCTTTTTCAGCCCTTAAAGAGCTTAATCTTCAAAATAAAATCTGAGTTCCTTCTCTACCACTCCCTCTTACAGCCTCAGAGAAAGTCAAATGAGAAACAGTAAAAAGGTAGAAAGCCTCTTCAACTTGAGAGTATTCTTTGGAGCGGAGTTTGTTTCCCAATCACTTCCACCAGGCAATCTGGTGAAGAGGATTGCACATAGAGGAGCTTTATACAAGCTCATCATAAAAAATGAATGAAGTCCATAAAATCACAAAGAAAAAAATTATTGCTTATCTACCCACCACATAAAGTCAACCATAATTAAATCTCCTTTACAATGTTTTGTTACCTTGTTTATAAGAAGTTGGCTCCCTTTAATCTACCAGTGCTTTTGAGGGGTGCAAATTTACTGGACTGTGCCAACTATAACCAAAAGGTAAATGCTATTAAAATCTGATAGTCTTAGAAACTGGCCTACAGACAGTGTTGTATTTTATTTGGGGCATATTGTTTGAAAAGAAAATTAAAATGAAGATCTCTAAGGAAGTTTCTATTTTGCCATAGGTCTAATTACTTCTTATTGTTTTACATAAGGTTGTTTCAAATGTTTAGGTACCTGCCAGGGTGGGCCCTAAATGCATTTGAATTTGTAACCCCCCATAAACTATTCAGATAACTGAATGTCTACTGGAAACTGAGAAGGAAAAATTATCTTAAAAATATTTACCTAGTGCTTTCTGCCCAACTCAAACTATGCACAAACTTTCAGTGTCAAGATTCACTTCCTGCCAAGATTTTATCTAGCTTGAAATGCATGTGAATTTATCTAGTCATACATAAAAAATAAAAAAGGATAGATTATGAAGCCAATAAAATTAAGGAAAAAATGGTGTAGGAACCTCAAGTGATGGAAAACGCTCATCTTCTAAGTGAGTCCTGAAGAAGGAGAATTTAATAAAGTAAGTTTCTAGCAACAGGAGTGGGAATGCAGGGAGCAGGATGTGGACGCTGTCTGCTCTGGGAGCTGCAGGACGCTGGGCGAGCAGAGGGACGAGCAGGAGCCCAACAGAATACCCTGCACTGTCACGAAATCAGCAGACTCTGGTGGGAACAGCGAGAAACAATCTGATGCGAGCATATCTGAGTAGGGCAAAAGGAAATCCGTGGTAGGGTCTGGGATGAGTCCATGTGGAGATCTGGAGACCCAGTTGATTTGTAAACTAACGATGCAGAGAACAATGACAGCAGGTAGACTTGGCAAAATTGGCCAATACTCCTGTAACGGCCACAGTTGAGTGGACTGTGCTGTAGTTTACATAAGACACTTAATCTTGGACAAAATATGGGTTACATTTTGATAATTCTTCATTTTTTAAAATAAATTAACCTTTATTTAAACGATAATTATTAAGCCTGGAGGGAAAAGTATCATGCCCTTCACTCATGAAATGGGTTTGTCTTTTCTTGAGTTACACACCCAGCATGGTTTCCCCGAGCACCACAACAGGAAATACCCTGATGCTTTGGGTGAAACCTGACAAGCCTTTCGTGTTAACATGTTTCAAGTTTCATGAAAAGTGCTTGACTTGCCTGTTATTTAAAATCAACTCTGCTTTATCATTTTTCTTGAAATTTGTAAAACTCTTCCCCATAACTTTCAGTTGGTTTTGCAAAAAGGACATGGATTCTATCACTCTGCAAAATATGTTTATCTGGAACTGCTTGATTATGTTAAGATAAATTTTAAAACCAACTATCTTACGTATATTCTATTCTGCTTACTGATACTATGATCTTTGTCACAACTCCTAACTACTGACCAGTCTGAGTGGTTGATTTTTTCGCAAGAGAGGAGAACATGGCCCTCATAACGGTTCTGGTTGAATGTGCGCTTAAAATGCATACTGAAATCAGTAGCCGAACACTCTTCCTATTTTTATTCTTAGTAAGAGAATACCATCCAGAAGCAGATAATTAGGTAGGGTTCTGTCCTACTACCGCATATATCTTAACTCTTCCCACATAGGGTAGAGAACACTTCTCATCTTATTTGATGTCACAGTGGTTTTGTGTCAAGCAAGAAAGGAGGAGGGAGAGGGAGGAAAGCAGAGGGGATGGAGAAGCCAGAGAGGTGAGGAGGGAGGGGGCAAGGGGAGGATGATACACAGTAACAACTGTCTGACTATCTCTTTCCTTGTGCCATCAATTCCACAGGAATTCTCAACCTGAAGGCAAGAAATACTTAAGGGCTGTGACAGAGTATCTATAAGAAGTCTACAAAGCCCTAAACTCAGGAATATGAACACCAAAAATTATAATCAGGTTGAATTACATTTACCTCATATGCACTACAGTTTTAAAAATTCATATAAATACTGTTATGATTTTAAAATGCATATTATCCAGATGTAATCTTAAAAATATTTTACAACAGTTTAAGCATGGGCTTCGATGAATAAAATGGACTTTTGGCCCTCAACAGGCAACACTGACAGATGGTTCCTGCCAGCTGAATAGCAGACCAGCCAATCCAAGTGAGTGAAGGCAATTTTTCCTCTCTGTTTTCTTTTTTCCTATTAAAGAGGAGTCCTCATAAATAAGTAAGTACACACACACACACACATATGGAGTTATTATTTGAAAAAACAGGGCTGGCTCAGATCTAACACCATATCCTAGTGGTTAAATCCCAACCCAGGAGAAAAATCACAATAAATTTAGAAGTTAGTCTTTTGTTGGTGCTTTGTCTTTTATCATCATTAACAGTCATTCCCCCACTTCCCCTCAAATCCCAGGATTGGTTAACTCTTACCAGATGTTCTAAAGGCTGTAAACCCTGCCCCATGAAAATGTCTGTTTTTATTTATACTTGATTATAAATAAGGAACAGCTAGTCTCAGGCTTGTGGTTTCAATTTACTTAAAGCATTTGATACTTTGCCAAGAGGAAAAATTCCAACTTCAGAAGGGTATCTGAGATGGACTACAGTCTGTGCTACACTTTTACCCTGGAGTGTGTCTGCAATGGGAAACAACATGTTAGCATACACACCGGACATTAGTTCTTCCCTAGCGGGAGAAGAAAACAATCTGGCCTGGATGGACGACCATTTACTTTAACTAGTCCAAGGAGTAACTCAGACACTGTCTATCTCTTTGTCTTAGTTTAGTCAAATAAGTTATCCACATTAATATTTAGTACATCATGTTACTTCAATGAGTCACTTAGGTCAATTTCTCAGAACCAATAAGCAATGATAAGAAAGGTAGCACAATAAGTCCAAAATTGTTTATGGTATCCATATCTTTCCTGCAGATTCAATGCAAAGCCAAGTCATTAAGGCAACACTTACAAATAAAGGTACAATAATAAAGAAAATAAGTTAAAAGTGTAGTCCTAGCCCTGACCAGCCTGGCTCAGTTGGTTGAATGTCATTCCCACAAAGTGAAGGGTCACCAGTTCGATTCCTAGTCAGAGCATAGGCCTGGATTGTGGGCCTGGTCCTTGGATGGGGTTTGGTTGGGGCACGTGGGAAAGGCAACTGATTAATCAATGTTTCTCACATCGATGCTTTTCTCCCTCTCTTTCTCCCTCCCTTACCCCCTAAAAATAAATAAAATCTTAAGAAAAAGAATTTAGTTATACTTACCACACTAGAAATTTAAATGTATATGGATTGTACATATTCAAATATACATCAGGTTTTTTAATCTACTGAAATCATAATTTTAAATAAACCATCTAATTCCTCTTGGGAAAAGTGGTGTCAATTCTAGTTATCTTCTTAATCTTAAAATTCTGAGGGTCTACTGATTAGAAGAGACTTCAGATATTAAATAATTAAAAATATGAATGCACAGTCCAACAAAACTAACCTTAAAAAAGGCAAACCACTTGTAGTCATTCAACACAATCTCAAAGCCTTGATTGTAAATGATGGTGAAATGGCCAGAGTTGCCCCAGTCATCGTATGCTGTGTCCAGCTTCTTAAGGTGCACCACTACTTTTTTTTCTGGTGGTCCTAAAGAGGAGAAAATGCACAACAATGGAAAATTATTTGTACTTCAGTGGCAGGAAAAAGCCCCTGTACAATTTCCATAATTTGTAAGCTGCTTTCCTTTCACGCCACCACATGTGAGCCAGTCTGGCTTGTGAAGGTATCAGACTTTCCATCTTATTGCACCCTCTGTGTATTTCCAGAGGGGTTTCAGTCAAACCTGGGAAGTGAGGGCTCAAAAGATAGAAATATGCCAACAGGCAGAGAGATCCTAAAAAGTACAACCCCTGCCTTCCCAGAGCATCCAGAGACTGAAGAAAATATTCCACTGAAGCAAAGGAAAAAATGGGGGATGCTGAAGATGACAGGCAGAAATGAAGAGAAGACAAAATGGTAGTCGTAAAGTGGAACTATTAAAATATAAAAAGACCTGTTATCAGATCAAAAGAAAGGCAAAGGAAATGACCTCTTCAAAGAAGAAATGGGGCATCTTTCTCTATAACGGCTCCACGGTTCAGAACTTCAGAATCTGAATCCTTCCACAGTATTTAGCAAACTCACATTTCTGTCCTATAAAGCTAATTTGTGCCATTAGGAACTAAACTTTTAAACTTTAGAAGATGGGTGTTCAGACAAGTGGGTGTCTTTAATTATTATATTAAGGTCAAAAGTATAATTTATAGTCATAGGCTGACTAAACAGGGTTCTGCTGTGTTCGTCTGGAAGTTTCCACACTTGAGGCGTTTTTCCATAGTTCAGATTAATATTAGCTCTGAAATAGGATGTGCCCAAACAGTACAAATCCTGGTCTCCCTTCTGCTTCATACCTCCAACTTCAACTTCTAAAACAGAAGATGGTTAAAATGCCCAGGATTATGCAATGCCACAGTCATTTGGAGTTAGACAGCTGAATCAATCTGTTTTAGTAACAAATCACCTGGCAATCTTTGTTCTGCTGATGAGGAGAGTGCAGCTGACAGCTTCATTCAGTATGGCCAAGCCAAAGACTGGCAAGGGTTTGGGCACAACAATGGTGCCTCTTCTGATCAAGATTGTGTTTTTTTCTTCTCCCTTCACCAATTTCTTCCTCCTTGGTATAACCATGTTATCTAAAGGGTATATGGAATAGCCCAGTGTGTTCAAGTACTAGATATTTATTGAGTGCTTGGCACTGTGCTAAAGGGTTATTAAAAGAACAAAAACTCACAGAATTTTATATATATCCCTGCAATACACAAAACAGTGCAGAGGGGTACCAGAAGTTTTCTCAGACTAGTAGCATCAACACACATCTAAATCAAAATCGCTGGGCATAAGGGCTCTTTCCCACAACCTAAAAACAAAAACAAAAAAAGCTTTCTGTTATATTCTCAAGTATTTCAGCTCAGTTTTCACTGGCAAAACAAACAAACAAACAAAACCAGAACTACAGATTAGACTGGAGATGATAAGATTGCAAGGTCTGAACTCTCTTCCAAGCCATACAAACCCAAAATACAGAAAATAAAAATTAAGGGGGTAGGGAAAGAAAGTCTTTTTAGAAAGTTATTGAGGCCCCAGGAATAACCAAGAAAAGGTGAAGTTAAAAGTCCTCGGCAGTTCAACTTGCACTTGGCAACCCTGGCGCAAGAGAGGGCATCCCAAGGAGCCCCGAATCCAGCCAAGATGCCCCGGCCTCGTGGAAGTGCGCTCCGCCTCGTGGAGGTGCGCTCGGTGTGGGCACTGCGGGGAAAGGGGCTCAGGGCGAGGGAAAGGGGACAGTCCGGGCACGGCGGCTTACCCATCACCGAGCAGTTGACGTCACGCTGGGAACCTCCGCGGCCCACCTGGAAGACCCAGGTGCCCAACAGGTCAGGGTAGGTGCAGTTGGCAGGTGTGTCGCCGTGCGCAATGCCGGCGCCACAGAGAAGCAGCAGGACAGCCGCGAGCTGAGAGCGGGGCCAGGGACCCATGCTGGCAGGGCTGGAGGCGAGGGGAAGGCACAGAAGCAGGAGGGCAGCGGCGTGGAGTCAGGCGACCCAGACCGCGCGCCTTAAAATAACCCGAGGCCGGAAACCCGACGCTGGGCGGGGGCGGGGTCTCGGTCTGGGTCTCGGTCTCGGTCTCCGGGTGGTGGGAGAGCGGCGCTGGGCACCTGGGCGCGGGTCGGAGCCAGCACTGCCCTCGCCGGGGCCTTGAGCCCCGGGAGACACCAGGGACAAGGTTTATTGGCAAGGGACGACTCAAACTGGGATTTAAGAGCCACAGTTCGTCCGCATGCGACCCAGACTTCCTCCTTGAGGGGTTGGGGGGACGTGGGGAGAGAGGGAGAAAGAGAAAAAAATGAACGAGAGAGAATGAGGAAGGGAGAGAAAATGACGAGTGGGGGGGAGAGAAATGAGAGAGAAATGAGAGAACGAAAATGGGAACACACGGTCTTCAGCGCGGAGGAGGGAAGGCAGTTGAGAGGCAGAGAAAGACAGACAGACAGACAGACAGACAGACGCTGAGAGAGAAAACCAGTGGCAGGGACAGGGATCAGAGAGTCGGAGGGACGGAAGGTGGGGGAGGGTGGGAGGGGAGACCGGGGAGCAGGTCCCAGGGAATGAAGGATCTTAAAGCGAAGTTTTGTTTTGCTTTTTCGTTTTTTTCTTATTAACTCAAGTTTTTGTTGTTGGTTTTTTTTTCTTATAAAACTGTACTCGCTGTCCCCAGCTGCCTCAGCGGTTTGAGAACTGCTGTTCCTTCCGTTTTTTCCAAAACTTTCACTACCGTCTTTTGGCTCGGTTTTGCTTACTTTCCTGTTAATGTTGTTTGCCTATTACCCGCAAGAGAATTCAGTGCAGTGCAAACTTGCATTTCTAGTGTACTAGTTGTTGTTGTTGCCCCTGCAGACTTTGTAGGACTTAGTTCCCTCTCTCTCTCTCTCTCTCTCTCTCTCTCACACACACACACACACACACACACGCACACACACGCTCGCTCTCATGGTTCATGTTGCAGAACCTCTTCTGCTTTTACCCTTGAAAAGCATAAAGCCCAGAGAGAGGAAGTAATTTGCCCAGGGTGAGGAAGGGAGAAGGCTGGTCTTGTTGAAAGGGGTGTAAGGGGTAGAATAGAAAATACGATTTTTTCCCCGTTTCTTTTCTTCCTTCTCCATTATAACCTTAGATGATTACTAATAGAATGTGTAACCAATTAATCAAATATATACATTTAACCTTATGTTCCAGCTGAGATTTTACTGCAGTTAAGACTTGAGCAGGAAAGAACAAAGGAATTTTAACCCAGCCCTGAACCTGCATGCCAGGTCTCCAGGTATGCAGAGACTGGACGATTGCACCCCAGAAACACCTGAATGAGGCACACCGACCATTGCTTGATTGGCTGTGAGATCCTTATCAGAAAACTGACCATTCTGTTCCAGGAATCACTCCCCCCTGTATAAACTTGCCCCTGAGGAGCTTGGGAAAGGTTAGGGTTTTTATCCACCATCTTCTCTGATTTCTGGCATCTGATATTAGATGCACACTTAGAATGTAATCCCTGTCTCTGCTTTTTGGCTGGGTGGTGAAAGGCAGCAGAAGTCTCAGACTTGGTTGCCCTCCATTTCATCATGAGCAGCATCCCAGTATGCCAGGCCAATCTCTAGTAGTTATTAGGAGGCATTGGTTTGGAGTTTGGAAAGCTCCACCCTTTGTGCCTTAGTGATATGCAGATTGTTTTCAGCTCAAGGCAACTTTAGCTGTAGGCTCAAAAGAAACTTCTGCCCTTCCATTAACTGCCTGAAAGACTTGAATTAGTGGGACTTGCCCATAAAAGGAGATCAGGCATAACGTTTTTAGACCTTATCTAGAAGGCAGGGCAAACTTTTGATTACTAATCATCTGCTATTGTTGTCATCTTGCAATGGCCCTTTGAAGCCCCCAAGTCACCTTGCCTCACCCATAGCTCAGAATGTCATTTATGCATATTTTAACTTTCTTTCTTTAAACTTCTCATACACGTGGGATCTTTGACCCTCTCCTGTTGCAGGTTCATATACACATATATTTAAATTATTTTCTCTTGTTAATCTGTCCAGTATCTATTTGATTGTTAGACCAGCTGAAAGAACCTTGAGGGTAGAAGAAAGTGCCTTCTTCCCCCCATCCCATGATTTCCAGTTGTCTCATTGCTCAGTTGAAATGTCACCTTTCCTGTTAGATCTCTTCCGACATTACAGGCTGATGATGGAAGTTGGGGCTCCTTTCTTGCACAGACCCTGTTAGGTGCCAGGCCCTGTGCCAGCATTAAGGACAAGAGGTGAACCAGAGCTTCCTGTGTCCCTCCCTTCTAGGGCACATGCATTTTTGCCCTCATCACACTGGTGAACTTAAGTATTTGTATGTCCATGCACCTTTTCCATCAGATGATAAGCATTCAAAGGCAGCAAGTACACATTATTCACCTTTATCTCCCTAGATTCTGGCTTGAAAACACTCAGGAAGTATTATGGATGTTAAATGCACTTAATAACATTATCTTGGTTTCTAGGCCTGAAAGCCAAATTCAATTGGGCATGAGGAGTTGCCCTTGAAAACAGAGAAGGGAAAGTGCTCTCTAATGGAGGCGCAAATGGCAAAGGCAAGGGGGAGGAGACACAACACCCTATGTCTAGGTTTCATTGCCTTTTAGTTAGGGTTAAAAGCTGGCATCATATATTTGAGCTAACACACTGAACAGTTCAGAGATACAGTGGCAGAGTAGCAATGCCTTCCTGATTCTCTAGGAAAGTATGTCATTGGTTGTTAAAACATTGAAACTTTTACTTGGTGATCAATATTGAAGAGCTGAACAGTAAAGTTGGAAATTTATGGGTGTAATCAAAGTAGCACACAACTTTGAAGAAGGTTTAAAACAATCTTTATTCAATGAATGATAAGTAGAAAGTGATGCTGGTGACCCTTTAGTCTAATGGATTCATTTAATACCAGGAAATGGAGAGAGTAACAACTTGGCAAATGAATGCCACACTGCCAGTTACTGAGATTCAAGAATAAACCTCAAGTACCTTGATGTTCAATTGAGTTTATTTCCAATTATTTATTAATTAATTACAAAGGTTTTCTCTCCCCCCAAAAATACTAGCCCTCTGTCCATTAAGGGGTGGGGGGGGGAGATTAAATAGTGATTCTCAAAGCGCTCAGATCCAAAGTTTTATTTTTATAATGAATATTTTATAGAGACTGCAATATTGTGATTCATAAGATGTATATGCATAAGATTCTTCTTATGAATCACAATACTATAAGATACATATATATCTTATAAATCACCTGAAATATATAATCATTTGAAATATATATATTCACTTATTCAGATGACCACAATATATTTCTCAGGTGTATTTGGTTTTCATCCATAGTTCCTGTCTCAGAGTTCCCAAAAGCCCATGAAATTTCTTGAACAATAAGAGCAACGCAAGCCTCTTTTTTTATACTATTTGATTTCTTCTAGGTTCCTAAAGATGCTTCAGAGCCCTAAAGGTGAACCAGGTGCCTTGTTATTCACCAGAAGCACTTCCACCACAACTGGGTTTATGTTAATTAAAGTGGCATTTGCAAAACACCTAAGGATAGGGGCTGGTTGCCAGGGGAACCAACCCTGAATAGAGGGTAAAAAACTTTTATCCCACCCCATATTCCGTAGGAGGAGGGAAAGGGCTAGAGGTCAGACTAATCACCAGTGGCTAATGGGTTAATCAATCACACCTATGTGATGAAACCTCCGGAACAACCCAAAAGGAGGAGGTTGGGAGAGCTTCCGAAACGGGGAACCAGAACACATCCGTGTGCCACCATGCCGGACTGCAAGCTCCACGAGGACAGAAGCCCCTCTGTTTGAAACTTGTTCCATATGTATCTTCTCAGCTGGCTGATGATTGGTATCCTTTAAAATCCTCTGTAATAAACTGAAAATCTAGTGGATAAACTCAGCTCACTGCATTCTGTGACCTGATCTAGTAAATTAATTAAACCCAAGAAGTGGGTCCTGGGAACCTCTGAATTGTAGCAAGTTGGTTAGAAGCACATGTAACAACCCGGGCTTAAAACTGGCTTCTGAAGGGAGGGTGTTCTTGTGGACTGAGACCTTCCCTATGGAATCTGCCTCTGCATACAGTTAGATGGTGTGGAAATTGAGCTGAATTCTCAGACATCCTGCTGGTGTCCAAGATTAGTTGTTGGTATGAAAAGAACCCCCTCTCATGTTGGAAATTGAGTTTCAGAAACACTTTTCAAGAACTTTTTACTATTCTGAAATAAAAACCATATACAAGAAGTTACACATTTAATTAAAAAAAGAAAATACTAAATGTAATATAGAAGAAAAATAAGAAGGTATTTTAAATACATTTCTAATACCAAGGCATATATTCCATCATCTAAAATGCTCTATGTACTGGGAAACAATGAAACATTCAGACATTCACTCTTTATGTCTCCATGTAACATTCTGGAATCACTATACAAGTGACAGGCACCTTTTCACTGATAGCAGAAATGATTTAGGTAAGTTACATCTCAGATACTGTATCAGATGTTCACTTAACCGCCTCACCTGAGTCACTGGTGCCAGACTCTTGCTCAGTACTCTTGGTTAAAAGTTATGGTCCAAATAGGTGAAATTGGCTTAATCTCTGGTCAAAAATTACAGGGGGTGACTTAAAACTTTCTTGGCCAAAATGGGGCTCCTTTGAAATTTTCAAATTAGCGTATTTATGTCAACTCCAATGCTGAAGTT
Source organism: Tonatia bakeri (assembly GCA_004024845.1). Taxonomy (NCBI): domain Eukaryota; kingdom Metazoa; phylum Chordata; class Mammalia; order Chiroptera; family Phyllostomidae; genus Tonatia; species Tonatia bakeri. Next base: position 19,041 of record PVIA01006422.1, on the reverse strand, counting down.
TTTGAATTCACCAAAGATAGTGGGAGGCTTTCTTTAATCAGTATTTCAAGGTCTTAAAATGGTACCAGGAAGCAGCTATGTCTGCCTTCCAAGGAAATAATTGTGAACTTCATAAATGCCCGCAGAAATTAGAAGGAGAAAAGACTTGTGCAAGCAACCCTTCTCCTTTACTTTCAGAATCCTCTAAAATCTCACAGTCCCTCAGTCCCTATTTAGCAACCCCATTCCTAACCTACTCATTTTGGTAAAACTCCCTTTATATTCTGTAAAAAGATAGCCCATTTTAAAGTTTTAAATAACTTAGATAACTTTAAAGGATTCAAAACTGTTTCTTTGACTCATGGGACTGAAGCCAAACTTTTAGCCAAAGGATTTCCCAAACCCCAAAATTAATCCCATTGAATTCAAAGGCACATTTAGTCTCATCATTAGTGCTTAACAGCCAGGTCTCTCCAACCCAAACCAACTCATCCACGTGCTGGTTGGCAATGTCCCAGCTAGAGAATGGATGAATGACACAGGTCAAAGCTACTTCCTGTAAGACTTTAAACTCCTGAGTGCCACAGGCCTAAGAGCCTTACAGAAACAGTCATAAAAATTATTAAGAGCCATTCCCCAAATTTTCCCCAGGCAAAAAAAATTGGAAAGCTGTTCATCAAGGCCTACAAGAAAAAGATGAATTCATCTTAGGTTATTTCAATCGTTCTGAGCTAGTATTCCAACAAAATTCTGAAACCAACGACTGTGATGATGAAGTTATTAATTTATTCAATCCCATCTTTGTTGTGGGTTTTTATGAGGTCCTTATACTTTATTAAAACAACACGACATCAATTAGATGGCAAAAAGATCCCATGAAATTGCCTCACTAGATAACCAACCAGCAAAGACAATAGGAAAAGACAAAGGAACTTAAATTACTTGAGCCTTAGCCTTTCAGGAAAAAATGGCTAAACTAATAGCCATGTAACTTCAACAATTAAATAATCCCCTTACCCCCAGTTCTCCCCAGACACCAGATCAAAACCCTGCATCTTGTTTCTTTTGCAAAAATACTGGACATTTTGAAAAAAATTGCCTTCAGTGTAAGCAATGGCTCCAGTTCAATCCAGATAAGGCAGTCTGATCCAAAGTTACTAAACAAGAGCAGAGATGCTCCAGGGACTCAGTGGGGACTTTCCCCCTTTGAACAGCTAACCACCTAGAGGAACTAGACATTAAAATTAGGGACTTAGTCAAAGTTCTCACTGATAGTGGGGTCACCCTACCAGTCCTCAACTCCAACACTCTACGTTCCCTCCCAGGAGTTCTGAAACTGCTCAAATGGTTGGGGGCACTAACCAACCTATAAGTTTGTTAATCTCAACCTATTACCTTTCAACTAGGCCTCTTACAGCCACTCACAATTTCCTGCTCATTACGTCTGCTCCCACGTGACTTTTTGGCGAAGATTTCTTAGAAGTTTAGCATGCACGTATTGACTTCTCCCAAGAGGAGGAAATACTCCTTGCTCTCAACTAGGCCCTTGTAAAGAGCCGTCCCTAACTTGAGATACTCATCTTCCTCACCAGGCCCCAATCACCTGTCCTCTCCCACCACATCTCTCTCAGCTTTTCACAATCTAGCCACCCCCGACCTCTGCTCTCTGGGCAAAATCCAATACAGACATGGGCAATGTCTACTTTGCCCCTCCCCCATCAAGATTCAAAATGACCCTAAAAAACCCCTCCTAAACAGAAACAGTGCTCCCTGAATCTCTAAGCTATAAGCAGAATTCAGCTTATAATTAATGGTTTCCTACACAATAGACTTATATTTCCTTGCACTAACCTGTATAAATTTTACCTAACATTATACCAAGTATATTTTGCCATTGTGGCAAATACTTTCTTTCTCCTCTGCCTCCCTTTCCCTTGCCATCCAAGCAAATTAATCTGTGTTCACTTCCTAGTGTGCACAGTTCCAAGTTCGTCACTAAACTTACCCGGCCATTTACAAACGTGAATAAGAAGCAGGACACATAATGTTAAGAGCACGGACTCCAGATCCAGATTGCCATGGTCTGAATCCTGACGCCCGCTCACTATCTCTGTGCTCTTAGGGAAGTTGCTTGTGTGCTCTGGCTCAGTTCCTTCATCAGCACAACTAGGACGGCCTGCTTCAGAGGGCTGTGGTATTGTTTTGAACGAGTTAATACATGAAATGCTGTCACAGGGTGAGCATCATGATTATTATTACAATTTTGATGCACCTGGGTATGAATTTTGAGGATTTTTATAAAATGGGAACATACCCTACATTTCCATTCTCTATCTGATTTCTGTTCTTTCTTTCATTCTCTTCAACCTGAAAGTTTCATTTTCAATGCAACTCATTGTTAAAAATAAATTACAGAGATCTTGTTACACCAAGGAATTGAATCATTTTAAGGAAAACAGCTGCATGGTACTTAAAATATGTAACACATCTATTTAATTATTTTTAAATGGCCATTGGGTTGTTTCCAGGTGTATTTGCATCATCATTTTTTTTTGCCACTACAAATAATGTTGCAATAAAAAATGTTGAACATACATGCTCCTTACAGCTGCTTTTATTTCTGAAGGAAAGTGACAGGAAGTAACTGCTGTGTCAGATAAACACTGCGGGATTGAGTATCTCGAACAGGCCAGCAAACTGCATTTCTATCAGCAACATAAGAGACGGTCCTCTCCCACCCCTGCCCTGCCTCCTCCCTGCAAACCTACATTCTTCTCTGAGTTGTTTCAAACATTTTAAATTTAAATATTTTAAGTTGTTTAGAATTGGTTGAAATGTTTTAAGTAACTATTATTGAATGGCAGCTTTGTATCTCTGAAACACCTAAGGTCTATTTTTGTCTATTGTGTGATATAGAGGTTCAGTTCTCTTTTGACTTAGGCCAGAGTACCCCCGCCACTGATTAAATATACCTATTTTCCCTCTAAATTTGAACTCCAAATTTGAATAAATTTAATTCCCATAAATATTGAAATATTTTGTTTTACTGATTGACTTCAGAGCACAGATGCTCCTTGTTCTTCTTTTCACATTTTTCTCAGCTCCCCTTAGGAAGTTTTTCCATAGTACCTGCTATAAAGTTGTAAAATCACTCTGTTTGTTTCAAAATTCTTCATCACTTACAAAATTGTGTGCTTTTGCTACTCCCAGTCCACTTTTTTTTAACTTGATGGGGTATCTATCAATAGATTTAAATTTGGGGTATCATTTTCAAAGGACCAACTTTGGGTACAGCCATCTACCCTAATATTTTTTAAGTTGATTATTTTCACCCTTTTTAATATAATTTTTATTCCTACTTTATTTGCTTCTTTTTGTACTTCTTTTTAAAATTTATCAACATAAAAACTTAGTGCCTCATTTTCAGTCTTTTCCTTTAATAATAAAGGGTCATTAGGCTCACACTTTTCTTCTGAGACAAGCTTGAATTATATCCCACAAGTTGTAGAATGAAGTACATATTTTTCTTTGTAATTTAAAAGTTCATAATTCAGGTTTGATTTTTCAGTTGACTTCATAAGTTATTTGGGAGTCTATTTCTGATTTTCAGTAGTTTTTATTTAACTTCTTATGGTTTTTTATTAGATTATATTCTAAGAATGTAGGCTGTAAAACCACAGCACTTAAAATTTTATTAGTAATTGTGACAAGATTTATGGCTTAGTTTAGTGTAATAAACATATAAAAGTACATTTTCTCTACTCAAGAGAACTTTTATATACACTCAAGATTGAATTTTCTTTCTATGCACTTTTTTCCTCTATCACATCTTTCAGTTCTGAAAGAATGGTTAGAATATATCGATGTAATTTCAATCTAATAAACCTTAGTTATTTAATCATTTGCTCTTAGTATTTTAATTGCTGTGTTATTTGGCATATTCCCATGTAATTACATAATTATATCTCCTTTGAAGCATGCTTTCTGCCTATCCATTTATGTCCCACAATAGCCCTTTCCTCTGGAAATTCTTTCTTTTTTTTTGCCACCGACTGCAGGCAACAGGCTGGGTATGGGCCTGATGCTCCAGCACCATCCATTTTCAGGGCTAGTTAATTCGGCAGGGGAGTTGTTACACACTCCTTAGCAAATTCCAACTTCCATGGCCACCGTCCTGCTTCCTCTGGAAATTCTATCCAAGTATGTAGCCACAGACAGATATTTTGAATAAATGCTATCCATAGTTAATAAAGGAAGTTTAATCCTTCTTTAATCACAAAACTGTATTTGTTCAATAAATATTTATTCAACACAGTACTAGTGTAGCAGCCACTAAGCAAGAGGAAATGATAGTAGAGTAGGTGTTTTGGGAAGAAAGTAAAAACATATGGAGACATGTATTCAAAGTACCTATGGGATATTAGAGTGAAGATGTTTAGTAATAAGTCAGAAACATTGGTGTAAGATTCATGGGAGGGTTCATTCAGTCATTCAACAGATATTTATTGTGCATCCACACTGTTCAAGGCGTAGACAGGCAATGAGAATAGCTGCAAGGTCTTCATACTGCCCGAATACTGTCGGGGTACAAGTTCTTTCAGTCATCCAGATAACCGGGAGTAGGTGTTGTAGGAGTAGAGAAGACCACCCAAAACACGTTCACAGAATTCAGGGGGACGTAGACAAAGAGGCTCAGGACAGCTTACAATCAGTACAATTTAATGGACAAGAAAAGGTGATCATGAAGAAAAATTAAGGGAATTCAGAATGAGAACCAGGAAAGATAATGATACAATGAAAGCCAGGAAGAAGGACTTTTTAGTCTAAAATCTATATTTTTGAATTGACTGATTTTAGAGAGAGAGAGGAAGGGAGAGGGAGAGAGAGAGGAACAATGATTTGTTGCTCCTCTTACTTATGTATTTATTGGTTGCTTCTTAAATGTGCCCTCATTGGGGATTGAACCTGCAACTTTGGCATATTGGAATGATGCTCTAACCAACTGTTACCCAGCCAGGGCAAGTCTAAAATTTAATGACTGAATTTTTGCTTCAACTCTCCCTAAGACCAATTTTGGCTTCCTCTTCCAGGACCATATGCCAAATTGGTGTACTATTTCTTAGGATCAAGGCAAAGACCCCCAGCTTTTTTGGGAAACTGATCAGAAACCTGGAGAAGACAGTTTCAAAATTCTCAAGAACTGAGGGCTACCTGAACTGCAGCATGGCTACTCTTCATGGATATTACTATAAGCATTAGTTCATATTATGTGGTTCTATGATATAGATTGAATAGCATCTGGAACCAATTTAGTTCCACCTTAATACCCCAGTGTGGCACATATTGAGAAATTTACTTTAAAAAGTAAATTTCTCATATTAACTCATTTATCACTGGCTTCTCCTTATAAAAGGATACAAATACATTAGCACAATTTTAATTTCCTAGTTGCTTAGAGAAAAATAAATAAGAATTATTGTGGTATGTTTGAATTTCCTTATTGACTTTTCTTTGAAACACTTATGTTTCAGACAATAGGCCTGTTGCATAATTGTGAGAGTTAATGAAAAAAATCATCTGCACATGATTCACATGACATGTCTGAAAGTCAAAACAAAAGTATAATCTCATTTCCTGTACGGTCTTAAGTTAATGTGACTTCCTAGAAGACCAGGAAAACAATTTGGTTATCATCCTTGATTGGTTCAACAAAATCCATTAATAGAAAATAGTTGATTCAAAGGTATTATACTACATGTGTACAGAGACAATTACGTATTTATAGAATATGATTATCCCTAATTAAGATCCCAATTTGCATGAAGATATGCCATTTTTAATGATAAAAATATTTTACAATTTGCTGAAGCATTGAATGTATTAGAAAAAGTATTTGCTAGGAACCAGGAAAGCTGGGTTATGATTACTGTATATCTTTGCCACTAACTCTTGGTGACCTTGTGGAGATCAATGGAAACTATCCCTATGATTCCTGCCTTGTCATATGTGGAATAATTGCCCATCAACCTCACTAGATTGTTGTAATTTTGAAAAGATGAATTCATTAAAGAAATACTTATTAAGCACATACTGTTTGTCAAGCTCTGTTCCAGCACCAGGGATTCAGTGAAGAATATGCCAAATGAGTTCTCTGTTTTCATGGAGCTTAAATTTAAGGTTTTAAGTTAAGTTAAGTAAATTTAAGGCAGGACTAAAAACATTAAATAGTCACACACGGTGAGTCTCACAAAGGTACCCATTGTAATGGTGATGTGTGGTAGTTTGGGAAGTCAGGGAAGACTGAAGAAATGACAGTCAAGCTGATTTTGCAGGGTAGGAGTTGTTTTTATCAACAACATTCTAAGGAAGAACTTATGAAAAGGCTGGAGGAATTTGAGGAACTGTAAAGAGTTCGGAAAAGCCAACATGATGAGCAATGAGGAAGAAGAAAAGACAGTAGTTGTGAAAGCACATTGTGACATAACTAGTGAGAACATAAATTGGTTCAAATCTTTGGGAAAGCATTTTGGTAATATGAAATAAAAATCTCAAAAAATATTTCTAGCCCTTGACTCAAATATTGAATCTTTGACTGAATAGCTATCCTATTGAAAATCATATCAGATACAAAAAAACTTTAAGATAAAAGATATTAATTAAAGTGTATTTTTTAATATCAGAAAAAAAATAACTATAAAGAATAAAGAAAATATTGTGCGTGCTAATTACAACATACATAGAGCCAATGAAAGTTGTGAAAGGTTCACAGTACTGTGAGAAAACATTTATGCTATGATGTAATTTATTTTGTGAGACAAAAGAAGCAGCAGGGGAAAATGCAGGGGTGGACCCGGGCACATACCGCTCACACTGATGATCCGGATCACGGCAGAGGAACTCTCAGATGAGGATATCCTAATCTTACACAGAGGTACTGGGAAACAAGGCTCTCCCTCGCTCTCTTTGGAGGAAGATATTATCTTTATTGTTCTGAAATGTCTCCAGAAAGAAGAGGGAAACCTCATCTTTACTATCTTGGTCAACAAACAAATTTGTCCTTTGACCTGTAGGAAGACACTAATTCTAGCTTCCGAGGCATTTTGCAATGGGAACCACCTTGAAAAGGTAATCTATCTTACCATAATATGTGTAGCAATGTCATGGAGAATTGTCTCTCCAAAGCGCTTATTTTTATTATTTTTAAATTATTCTTATTCCTAATAATTCTCTTTTGAAAAAAAAATTTATTTATTTATTTTTAGAGAGAGGGGAAGGAAGGGAGAAAGAGAGGGAGAGAAACATCAATGTTTGCCTCTTGCATGCCCTCTCCTGGGGACCTGGCCTGCAACCCAGGCATGTGCCCTGTCTGGGAATTGAACCAGTAACCCTTAGGTTCACAGGCAGGCACTCAATCAATCCACTGAGCCACACCACCCAGGGCATAATTCTTGAAGCTGTTTTAAAATGTGAGGATTATTATAATGAGCACATAACGTTCATAGTTACACATTAAACTGGAAGTTGGCTACTTAATGACTCAGACTTTCCTTTACACAGCTGTTAGCCAATCTAGGGAAGTTTCTGCCACTGATTAGCTGTAACAACTTCTTGGGCACCAGTTTCTACTTTAAAATCTAAAATTTTATTATTCCATGTATAAGGGGAAAAGCACCCCATAGGTTAATAAACAAAAACAAATTCAAATCATTTTATTTGAAAGAATGTGTCCAGTATAATCTCAATGGCATATAATTACGTTAATCAAGTCAAGCAATCTAGTACATATCTGTGTGCTGAAAGACATTTATAAATATATTTTAAATGATATTCAAGTAGTCTTTTCCTATGTGCATGTTAATTCCACAGAAAATTTGTAAAACAGGAAAATAGATGGGGTTTTGGAGACAGATATTAATAAGATGTGATAAATAAATATTACTAGAGACATAAACATATACAAACAGCAAGGAAACTAGAAGGATGAAAAACATGCAGGTTATTATTTTTCTTATGTAGATCCAATATAATTTTCTCAATTTTTAAGATGTTATATAAAGAATATGGGGAAGGTCCAGCAAAGATGGAGGCGTAGGTAGAAACCCTTCACTTCCTTGCACAACTAAAAGGAGAATAACAACCAATCTAAAATTGATAAACAACCAGAAGCACCAGAAAATCAAACTGCATGGAACTCCGACAACCAAGGAATTAAAGAAAAAGTCAACCAGAACAACCAGACTGATAAGAACCTGTGGCGAGGCTGTGTGGGTGGGGTCGGATTAATGGGAAACTGAATGTGGACTACAGTGGGAGTTGCCGAGATGGGAGAAACTCCCAGTCTCACACGAGAGTCCTGAGAGTCCTTCCGAAAGTGGTGCTAGAGCCAGAGCCGAGCAGGCAAGCTGCACTGTTCCCTCTCTGGCCCCTCCCCCACAGGCAGTGCCACAGCAAGGAGGGTTGCCCCGCCAATACCTAAGGCCCTGACCCCTTACAACTTAGCAGGTGCACCAAGACAAAGAAATATGACCCAAATGAAAGACCAGAACAAAACTTCAGAAAGAGAGCTAAGCAACGAGGAGATAGCCAACCTACCTGATGGAGAATTCAAAGCCCTGGTAATCAAAATGCTCACAGAACTGATTGAGCTTGGCCAAAAGGTGAAAAAACAAATGAAAGATACCCAAAATGAAATAAAGCAAAATATCCAGGGAACCAACAGTGACAGGAAGGAAACCTGGACTCAAAGCAACAATTTGGAACAAAAGGGAAAAATAAACATCCAACTGGAACAGAATGAAGAAACAAGAATCCAAAAAAATGAGGAGAGCCTGAGGATTCTCTTGGACAATATGAAACATTCCAATATCTGAATTACAGGGGTGCCAGAAGGAGAAGAACAACAGCAAGAAATTGAAAACTTATCTGAACAAATAATGAAGGAAAACTTCCCCAATCTGGCGAAGGAAATAGACTTCTAGGAAGTCCAGGAAGCCCAGAGAGTCCCAGAGAAGTTAGACCCAAAGAGGAACACACCAAGGCACATCATCATTAAGCTACCCAAGATTAAAGATAAGGAGAGAATTTTAAAAGCAGCAAGAGAAAAGGAGACAGTTACCTACAAAGGAGTTCCCATAAGGCTATCAGCTGATTTCTCAGAAGAAACCTTGGCAAGAAGGAGCTGAAAAGAAGTATTTGAGGTAATGAAAGGCAAGGACCTACATCCAAGATTACTCTATCCAGCAAAGCTTTCATTTAGAATGGCAGGGCAGATAAAGTGTTTCTTCGATGAGGTCAAGTTAAAGCAGTTCATCATCACCAAGCCATTATTATATGAAATGTTAAAGGGACTTATCTAAGAAAAAGAAGATAAAAAATATGAACAATAAAATGACAACAAACTCACAATCATCAACAAACGAACCTAAAAGAAAAGAAAAAAACAACAAAAACAAAAACTAAGCAAACAACCAGAACAGGAACAGAACCAGAGAAACGAACATCAATCACACAGAGGGATTTCAGTGGGGAGGGGGAAGGGAGAAGTGGGGGGGAATGTGCAGGGAGGAAGAAGCATAATTAGTAGGCATAAAATAGAGGGGGAGAGATACAAAGTGGTATAGGAAACAGAGGACTCAAAGAACTTGTATGTACAACCCATGGTCATGAACTAAGAGGGGGAAACGTTGGAGGGTTGGGGCAGGGTAGAGGGGATAAAGGGGGAACTGTAACAGCATAATCAATAAAAGTTACTTTAAAATGACGATGACAACAACAGCAACAACTTCAACGACAGCAACAAAGGAATACGGTCTCATTCTTCTGTGGAAAGAGTACTAGTGTTAAAGACTAAACTTTAACATCTGCTTATTTGGGGAGTTTTCTGAGATTTAGATATTCTCATTATAAAACAAGGACAATTTTTAAAAACACTTTATTTATGTATTTTTAGAGAGGAGAAGGAAGGGAAACATCAATGAGTGGTTGCCTTCAGCGCACCCCACACTGGGGACCTGGCCTACAACGTAGGCATGTGCCCTGACTGGGAACTGAACCAGCAACTCTTTCTTTCACAAGCCAGCACTTAATCCACTGAGCTATGCCAGCCAGGGCAAAGAAAATTTTTACTTTAAAGAACTGCTATTAGGATCACACATGATGATATTTATGTGAAAGTGTTTTGTAGACTGTAAAATCTATAATAAAAATGTGAAGGTTTATTTCCCTTAAAGTGGGTGGAAGTATCACTAATACACAAAATTATCTGATAAAGCAATGTGTGAGGAGAGCCTAAAGGCTCTCCTAGTTCTCCTAAACTTAAGGAAGGGACCTGAATCAGCAAAGGTGAGCTTTTAGCTAATTCTTGATGCTGGCAGTTTTTATTTGAGAGAGAGAGAGAGAGATAGAGAGAAAGAGAGAGAGAGAGAGAGAGAGAGAGAGAGAGAGAAGTGGCATACCTTAGTGGGAAAAATTAGACAAAGAGTCTCAAAAGTTCCTATTTTGTTTGCAAAAAGTTTCATTGTGTCAAAACAAACAAAAAGAGTTTAGCTTTTTGGTAGCAGTTTCCCTGCTAGTTCACCCCTGATGAAAAGTCACTTTTATTTCACTAGTATGGTTAATTCCAAGGTTTCCCTACTATACCAACTATTCTTAATCATTTCTTCTTCTGTACATCTGCTTTATAATGTAGCCTCTTCCCTCGCCGTATTAGTCACAGGGTTCATTGAAGTCATTTATTTGTCTTTTTCTGAGCGTGCTCCTAGGGGTGAGCAAGGGGTGAAAGATATTCTGTAACTATACTATACAGGCCTGAAATTGGTTTCCATAAATGGTTATTGAATTGAATTGCCCCCAGTTAAAATGCAAATACCTCTGAGAACTATAAAAATATGTCCAAATCATGACCTCTCCACTAATAAAATTTAAAAATCGCTTCTAGCTTCATAGCTGGTTAAGGTTATTTTTTCCCACACAATGTGTTAGTGATTCTGGGAAAAGGGGGTGAAAGAGGTATTCGGGTTTGAAGAAAACCCAGAGAGAAACTCAGAGCAGGAAGGCTCTGAGGCTTTAAGTGTGGGAGGTTTCCTGAGAGAGGAGAGGAGAAGGGGAAGTGAAACAGTATAAACAGCTTTGACCTTCTTCATGTTTTTACCAAGAATCTGTCCTCCTTGAATTCAAGAAACTCACAGTTATTTTGAGAAGAAAAGAGTCACATGAAAAAAAAAAAAGAAAAACTGAAGAACTGTATATCCAGTTTCTAGACGTAGAACATAAGACATTTTATGGGGTGTAGGGAGCAAAATGCACCAAAACATATATAAATAGGTAAAATGTCTTATAATCACATGCATGGCTCTTTTTCATATGTATATAAATCATGTTGTGATTAATATTATACAAATTTATGTAAAGAAATTTATAGAAATATTTAGTCAAATGCATGTTCTTCGGCAACTAGCTCAGGTAATGTTAATACGATAGAGGAGAAATGGAGGTTGTCGAAGACATTTACAAATTATTTAAAGTGGCCATTTTGCATTAGACAAGGTGGAGATGACCACTGCACATCATCTTTAATCATCATAAAAACCGAATTTCAAGCCAGACTTTACCATGTAGCTGGTGATCTCGGACAAGTCACCCTGTCTCACTGGGTTTGCCTTGACTTAATTGTTCGGGGTTGATCAAATGTAGCTGAGAACAAGCTATCAAGAAAGAGTATTTTACAAACGTGAAAGTCTCCAAATTAAATTTAGGAATGACGAGTCCACTGAATAAAGACCAAAATTGCAGCCATTTGAAATTTGGGTATTTGAATTTCAGCACAAAGAGGAGGGTACCTACCAGTATGTCAAATATTTTGCATTACTTCTGCAAAGATTTTACTTTTTAAAATGCACATAAAAACCCAAGATAGGTATAACAATGTTCAAGTTACCATCTTGTAGACAATCCACAGGTTCTAAGTAATGGTGTCAATGTTAAGCCTAGGTCAATGTTCAGTCCCCCTGCTCTCCTTCACTATGCCACACACCTTATGAACCCAACTTTTTGTTGTATAAAAATAAAAGGAAAGTTTGCTATTCTTCATGACCTGAAAAATCTAACATTATCGTAAGCCTCTACTTCCTTCTACAAATTATCCCTTGAAAAACTGTAACAGCTCAAGCAGGATTTATATTATTTAACAAATATTTATTTGATTAGAAAAAGCTTGAAAGTCAAGAAGCTTAAAAGTTTGCCAGAGCTCACAAATGACAAGAAAAGATTTGCCTTTTGGGGAGCAGAGTCGATTTTAACTTCCTTTGTTTCAAAATAAGAGCAAATAGCACCCCATCCCATGGCTCGCAGGGGTGTACTGCAGACCCGAGAGGGGCTGAGGGGCTGGGGGGCTCTGGAAGGTGGGGCAATGGAGGACTCAGGGGACTAGTAAACTGACACCAGGTGGCCCTATGAAAAGAGGAAATCCTGTAGCTGCTGGTAACTCTCAAGGACACTGTCAGAATACATAGGTCACCCAAACCCAGAACTGATTTCCCTTTCACGCATCTTTCTCCCCTGCTTCAAATTTTCTTGTACAAATGAAGGGTTTTGACAGAAAGGAGTAAACTGTTTTTATAAGGGAAAGAAATTTAAGTCATTTGAGTCTTTATTTGTTCTCTCTAAAAGTGGAGAATAAGACTAAGTTTACTCTTTTAGTTTTGATATGCTGAAATCAGAGTTTTAACTTCAGAAATTTATTTTTGGTTGGGATTTATGATACATTTAAAAATATTTCATATTTCTAGGGATAGACAGAAACTGGCTTATTTCTTCAAACATGGGAAGCACTAACCATCTACTGGCATGTCTGACAAGTTAATAAAGTTAAGTAGATTCACATTGTTACAGGATTGTCTATTCCTCGAACAAAAGCATCAGCATCTCTGGAGTGGGGTGAGGAGATCAAGGGAGATTTATCCCAAAGAAAATGAGATAAGAGAAAAATAATGCAGGGACAGTTTTGGTTAACTTTACTAAATAATTAATTAATTATAAAAGATTAGATCAAAGAATAATAAATTTAAAACTGTTTTACCATGGTTATGACTGATAAACAATAACCAAACACACGTTCACTAGCCCTACCTCTCTCTCTCTCTAGACTCGGACAAGATTCTCCCCAAATTTATCAGCTGGTACATTCATCCCTCATTCATTCACTTGTCCTTATCCCTCAACCACCACTGAAGAAAAGAAAGAAGGAGAAAAATTCAAATTGTTTTTCTCCCCAGCTTTACTGTAAGTTCAGTAAAGGCAACGTATTACCTGCTGAATGGATGAACTGACATCTTTTCAAGCTGAAGTATCTGAAGCATTAGCAGAAGTTTCTCTCCTCCATGGAAACCTGAAGCCCTTGTCTAATCTTCAAATTTCTGCTTTTTGTCTAAGAAAGCTGTTTTCATGAACAGAAGGTTTTCTCTGCTTATGGAGAAGGAATAAGGGCAAAGCTAGCTCTTGCTGTAACTGCTCAGTTTGAATTCTCTCTCTTTCCTTTCTCTTTAGTGCTTTTCTGCTCTATGTAGTTGTAAATAATTTATTTCTTCCAGGAAAAGTACTTAAATTTAGGGAAAAGGCTCAAATTTAATAGGCTCATTAGTGATTTCATTTCAATCTTTCTTTTGAACAAATATATATTTTTCATTAAAATGAAAGAAAATACAATAGTAAAATAACCCAGAGATATGTATTAGCAATTTAAGTGAAGTAAAAATATTTTAATTCTTACCAATTTAAAATGCATTTAAAATGCAACTGTTTTGCCTACAAAATTGATGAAAATGTAATGGATTGATCATGTACTCTTTAGGTGAAGTGTGGGTAAATAGGTACTCTGCTGTATTATTGATGGGCATAACAATGGAAATAGTCTTTCTTAGGAGTAATTTGAAAATATCGATAAAATTTTTAAGTACATGTGCTTTAATTCTTCAATTTCAAGTGTTAATGGGTTCATTATAGCATTGCTTCTAAGAGTGAATTGGGTAGTAATAGGGATAGTTAAGTATTAATAAATTAAGGAAAATCCATTCTGTAGGATATTTTTGGAGGTTTCCAAAAATAGTAAGATATAGCTTTAAATACAGACATAGAAAGATGGCTATAATGCATAATATAAAAACAAGTTATCTGGTAAAAAATGTCTGTGCTTTCACATTTGTATATGCAAAGAAATAAATTATGAGATAACCAGAATTTTTTTGACAAAAATGGTCAAAATATTTTATTCTTTTATTTTAAAAATAAATTTAAACAATAAAAAAAAATTCACAAGCCACCTCCCTGTCCAGCAGGCTCTGCCTCCTTCCCCTCCCTGTGGTCCTGGGCGCTGGCTCCCTTTTTTTCATTCCACTCACAGACACTGGCATCCAACTGAGAAAACAAACCTGCTGTAAGCACACGAAGACATGATGAAGGGAGGAGGTAATTGTTCACATTCAAGGTTAAATGGATTAAGTCTGCATTTTCTGGGTTCTGGTTTCCTTTCATTAGCCAAAGAGAAAAAAGAAATTCCGTGGACCAGATGCTTCAAAGCTGAAGCCCCCAGGACCACTAAAGAATGCCTTGAAGATATTTCTTGCATCAGAATCACCCATATACATGCTCTCTTCAGCCAGGTCCTACCCAGTGCCATAGTGAGTCTCTTTCTTGAGATCAGAGAGTATGGTAAAAGCTTCTTTGACTCCCTTAAACTTTTTCTCCTCCTCCTCCTGCACTTCAACACTGTCTCCACTGGTACAATCTGGCTAGCACATCAAGGCCCGTGTTTAATAAGTTTTCTTGATCTCATCTTCCCAAAGCATTCTTGTGTCCACTCCCAGAATCTTGTAGTAATCTTTCCTCTTACTCTTCTTCAGTTCCAGCTGTGTACTTTTTAGGACTCATTTGTGTTCTTGTGTTTTCTTCATCTGATACTCTTTTGCATGTTCTGGCACTGCCTCCTCATACTGTTCTGTGTCCACATAACATTGAATCCTTCTCAAGTAGGCCTTTGTATATGTGTCATCGTGCACCACTGCATTTGTGCAGTCTGCTGTTGCATCATCTAGTTTCCTAAGCTTGGAACTAACCCTACCCAATTACAGTAGAGTTTAGCATTCGTTTTTATATTGTTGGGGTCTATCACCAGGGCTTCTGGGCACAGTTAATATGCTAACTTGTAATTTCCTTCTTTAAAAGCTTTATTCCCATCTTTTTTCTTCACTTTAAGTGCTTCAGCATTTCTGCAAGCAGCACAGGCCTTCTCGTGGTCAGGAGTCATCCTGAGAACCTGTACAAAAAGACTGAACCACCTTCTCAGTACAATCTTCATAATAATGACAAAGACCTGGTACCTACAGAGATTTTGCACTGGTGGAATCATTTGTAAAATGTCACTGGCCATGGATTGTGCTTCTGGATAATGACACAGCATTGCTAAATGCTCTGCTCCAAGGACCTGAAGCAATGGCAAACAGGGGCAAGTTCTAGGGCACAATTCATGGAGAAAACTACTTTCCAAAAATCCCACTTCCCAAAATCTGTTTATGCCATTTTCTCATATTCTATGACTGCATTAGTATTCTTGAACACTTGTGGCTGAGCATTTTTGTGATCCAATCCTAAGGCTCTCAGGTAACTGCAGCATGTTGCCATGGCATTCCTAAAGAGAGGTGGCACTGGCCCTCTTCTAGATGTCCTGGGACGAAACTATCGTCCACCTTCACCCACTGTTGTGCATCTCCAAGAGCTTCCTGGAACCTTAGTATCCTCGAGGTGGCTGTGCGGTTCTCATAGTAGCTACCATTTTTAGAACACATATCTATGACTTTCTTATAACAGTTACAAGCTTCCCTGTAACCTTTCTTGGATAGTATACATTCTTTGTTCCTTGAAAGATTCTGCTTCTCTCTTTGCTTATTCAAAGCAAAGGTGGGGCAACTCTGGCTCCTTTGCCACCACTAGCACATCACACTGCGTGGCAGGTGCCATCTTACCCACTGGGACCAGAGAGCCCAACCAGAAAAAGTTTACCAAATGGTTACTTTGAGGTGGGGGCCAGGAGAGTCTGATATGTATGCACCTTGATGTTACAAATGAGGACCATCTCTAATATCCTGGGATGCTATGATTTTTATCATCTAAAGTTTTATATTTTAAACTCAACAGAGAAAATTTTAAAGGGAAAATTTTAATCTTAATTCATTTAAGACAACTCATTTTATTTTCCTCTTTTCTTGTTCTCCTCTATATATGTCCTCTGAGTACTTTATCTGTGCTGTGCGCTTTGCCAGACAGCCACGGTGAGTGTGCAGGCACACACTAGCACACACACTACTGTCCCTGCTCTCAGAGCTAGCAGATTTTATTTGTGGGCACACATGTTTTTATTCACACATTCTCACACCTGCTATTATTTTCCTTAAAATTTTATCTTATTACTTATTTTAATAATTTTGAATATTCCACTACAGAGGAGTCCCAAAATGTACATGATTATTCCCTTATAGTTTGGCATTTAGTGTATATATATACATACATATATATATATATATATATATATATGTATGTATATGTATATATATACACACACACCCTTTCTTTGTTAAGGGATCTACAACATAATCAGTTTGTGGTATCCACATACAAATTATTGCATGTACTAAGAAGAACATTAAAGATGGGGTCCAAGAGCTGTCACCTAGGATCCCTCTTACTGCACAGGCAGACCCTAGAAGAGAAACTTACACCAATACTATTCCCTTCTTGTGTTGCCTCTGAAGGGCCAAGCTCTTTGCATACGCACCTCTGTCAGTTCTCACAGCAACACTACAGTATTAGTATCTTATTCTGATGAGAAAAGTGAGTTCAGAGAGATTTTTAAGGAAAGTATCATTCACTACCACTTACAATGAACCTCCCTTAAATTCCTTCTTTCCATTCAGGTTAATACTTACCTGTCATCACGTTTACCTGTTGATTAATGCTTGCATAGTCATCACGTTTAATCTCCCCAAAACTCCAGCTTGATATGTATACTTATCTCAAATTTACATTTGAGGAAATTCAGAGAAAATACAGTATTAGATTCACACGAGAGACTGAATTAAAAAAACCATTAGCCAGGATGTCTAGCGGCACTAGTAAATGATGCCATCTCGCAATGAGAGTGGGACCCCTTCCCCACCCCAAGTAGGGGAGGATCTCTCTGAGGCAGGTTTTACTTGATTATTGTTACCACAACACTGGACATCCTCTGTTCTCCTTAGGTAGGATCATGTCATTCTCTCTCTTTCCTACGTCCCCATATTTCCCTTTCCATGATGGTGGAAACCAGAGGGAAGAAAAGAATGCAGGACCAGGCTACTGAAGTACTTGAAATAAGAGGAGCAAAGGCAAGGAGGTGGCAATATAAGTTAAGAGAAAGGAGAGGAAGAGAATAAGCTTATTGGCATTGCATGGTGATAAGATCACCCTAAGTAGAAGCTTTCATTTCTTACACAGAGTACCAATATTCTGCCTCTGGAAAATTCCCTAAATGAAGAAGAGGGTTGCTCCCCCCAAAAGCCATTGCCTAGAATGTGTGGTCTTTCTCTTGCTCTTCTGTGTGTTTTTTTCCCCCACTCTCAAATAGAATTCAAACCTGCTTCCCCACAGTGTCTGGAACCTTGGAGTTCAAACTGTGCATACTCACTTATTAAAGGACAGTCTTATCACTCATTTCAGTTGAGCCTCAGGATACAGACAGACCCGCAGGCTCCTTGACTCCTCCTGGCAGGAGAGCAGTGGCTCAGAGCACGGAACTTCCAATCATCAGTCTGCTCCTCATTAGATTTTGGCAACTTATTACCAAAATCTGAGCTAATCTTTGTGCAATGCCAAAGCTAATGTTACAATTTTCATACAATTATTGTGAAGATTTAAGTGTGATACTAGCATAGGTGGCTATCATCATCACCATTATCATTATCACTTCATCATTATTTTACAGGTCTAAAAACCTTTACAGCTTCCATGCTGAGTAATAGTGTCCATTCTTTCTGATCTAGTTTGAAATTCTTTCTCAAACCTTGACTCTCTTTTCATCTCCTGTGACTTTCTCGGGTGTATCCCAGTTTTCTGGGTCTTTTTCTTGCCTTCAGACCACATTGCTTTCTCAGTTGTCCCTTGGCACCTGGTGTCTGTGCCTCTGTTGCATACCATCGGGACCAATCAGAGCAAGCCTGTCTTTCTTGTGCATTGACCAGGATAAGACTACAAAACAAGCTTTTCTATCTTCTGTAACCTAAACTTTCAACCTTCTGACTCTTCACTTTCAAGCTTTCCCTAAACTTTAATTGTTGTATTTTTTAAAAATGACACATATTTTTTATTCATGTAAATGCAAATAAGAAATCACAGGAGGGGCCCCAGGCTGGGACAGATAACAACTAGCCCCCACCCCGCCACGGAACAGGGGATGAAGGTAGTCCCTACACTCTCGGCATCAGCATTTCCCCTGAACTCCTGCACACTTGTGCTGTGGCATCCTGGGGACAGGGCCCTGCCTTCTCTGGGACTGAGGTATTGGTAACCCAGCCTGCTTTTGCTCCTAGTCCCTTCCCCCAAGAGCATGTTGGAGGAGGGACATGTGGGCAGAACAGGAGGCAATAAAGATGAACATTTGACAGCTGACATGCTGGCAGCAACAACAATGCCAAATGTCTAAGGATGAATCACTGAACACAAAATAACACAACTGTCCAGAGGTTGTTTGTGAAGAGGGAGAAGATTGAACTAGATCCTTGGGGGCTGAGGAGGAGCACCAGGGAGTGGGCAAGGCCAGATCCTTGTTCGTAGTGACCCATGTGAGTAAAGTGGAAACTTGAGGTTTAGAGTAGAGGCAGATGGAGTAGGGAACTCAAAACTCTCCTGCCTTCCTTCTTGTGTCCCAAAGGGGAATGTGCAACCTAGTGCAGGGACTAGGCAAGGTGGGGAAGGAAGGAAAGGGGTGTGAGTTACACCTGCTGACACATGGGGTGGCAGAATATCTGGGGCCATGCAGCC
>PVIA01006421.1:75688-97961 GCA_004024845.1 Tonatia bakeri | reverse complement strand
GTTTCTAAGAAGGGACTGGAGAGAAGTATTCCAAGTCATGAAAGGCAAGGACCTACATTGAAGATTACTCTATCCAGCCAAGCTTTCATTTAGAATGGAAGGGCAGATAAAGTGCTTCTCAGATAAGGTCAAGTTAAAGGAGTTCATCATCACCAACCCTTATTACATGAAATGTTAAAAGGACTTATCTAAAAAAAAAGAAGATAAAAAACTGTACAGTAAAATGACAGCAAACTCACAATTATTAACAACCACACCTAAAACAAAAACAAAACTGAGTTAATCAAACAACTAGAACAGGAGCAGATTCACAGAAATGGGGATCACATGGAGGGTTATCAGTGGGGAAGGGAGTGTGGGAGAAGGTACAGAGAATAAGAAGCACAAATGGTAGGTAGAAAATAGACAAGGGGAGATTAAGCATAGTATGGGAAATGGAGAAGCCAAAGAACTTATATGTGTGACCCATAGACATGAACTTTGGGGGAGGATGCTGGTGGAAGGGAGGGTGCAGGGCAAATGGGGATAAAGGGGAGAAAAAAATGGTATGACTGTAACAGCATAATCAATAAAATATACTTTAAAATTCTCTCTTTATATTTAACCTTTGGCATTTTACTTATGATGTGTCTTGGTGTAATCTTCTTTGTGTCCATCTAGTTTGGGACTTTATGTGCTTCCTGAGAATAGTATGTTTATTTCATTCCCCAAAATAGGGAAGTTTTCTTTCATTATTTTTTCAAATAAGTTTCCAATGTCTTGTTTTTTCTTTTCTCCTACTGACACCCCTATGATTTGAATGTTGGTAGATTTGCAGTTGTCCCAGAGGTTCCTTAACCTGTCCTTATTTTTTTATTCCTTTTTCTTCTTATTCTGACTGAATTTTTTATTCCTTTTTTTCCAAATCATTGATTTGATTCTCAGCTTCATCCACTCCACTGTTGATTCACTGTAAATTTGTCTTTATTTTACTTAGTGTAAAATTCATTTCTGCCTGGGTCTTTTTTATGCTGTTGAAGTAACCAGTGAGTTCCTTGAACATCCCAATAACCCGTGTTTTGAATTCTGCACCTGATAGATTGCTTATCTCCATTTTGTTTAGTTTTTTTTTTCTGGAGTTCTGTTCTTTCATTTGGGCCATATATTTCTTTGTCTCTTCCTTTAATTATACTCCCTATATTTATTTCTATGTATTAGGTAGAGCTGCTTTTACTCCCTTTCTTAGTAGCATGACCTATTGTAGAAAACACATCTGTAAGCTGGAGGAAGTGGAGCCTTAGGTGACCTCCAGAATGGGGCAACCTATGTGAACCAGGTTGATGGAGTTTCAGACATGGTGTCACTGCTCTGTGACTCTCTGTGGCATCATTCCTCAGAAAAGGAACGATGACTGTTGCCTGGTCTGTAGTTTGGTCTGGGGGGGAGCTACCCCCTGTCACTCACTCTGATGCCAGACACTTCAGTTTCTCTATGTATGCCACTGGTGCCCTTCTAGCTTCTGTCCTAGTGCTTGAGCCCAGAGGAAGTCAGTCTGTATAAGTCCTAAGATCATTGTGGGCCCTTTAAGAATAGACACCTGAAGTTTATTTTACCACCCCAAGCTCACTGTTTTTTACAGCTAGAAGTTATGGGGACTTATCTTCCTGGCACTGGAACCCTGGAATGGGTGTTCCAGTGTGGGGCTGGCATCCTTCTATTCCGAGATATTCCTCCCAATTTTTATCTACCACACATGGTTGTGGGACTGCCCTTCCACATTTCTGCATCTCTGTCCCTCCTACCTGTCTAGATGAATATCACTTCTTTAATTTCTTGGTTGTTGGACTTCCATACTGCTTGATTTTCTGACAATTCTGGGTGATAATTGTTTTGTAATTTAGTTGTAAGTTTTGCTGTGGTTGTGTGAGGACGTGAGTTGTGTTTACCTATGCCTCCATCTTGACCAGAAGTCTAGGTTAATGGTTTTCAAATTGTGCTGTGATGAGAGAAACCATCCTGTTTCCTAGAGGTACTTCAGCAGTTGGGTTCAAAGGGGTGGTAAGTGAGCAAGCTCTTCTTGCCTTTCTTTGGCTAGAAAAGTCCTACTTCATAAAATTGTATTTGACAAAAGTTGTGCTAAAACAAAGCTTGGACCCTGTCATTACATATAGAAATATCTTTTTCAGTTCAGTTTGTTGGCTGAGGGCTACATACAGAGGTATTTTGTTACAGGCTACTCTCCCATAGGTAGATTTCTTTTAAACTGTGATGCTTTTACATTTTCAATTTTACCTTAAATATTAAAGATTTTGAAAGCTCACCAGGTATAGCAAGAGTAAGACTTGGTTCTGGTTTTGGGAATTGTATATAATTTGGAAGGGCCTCTTAAATATATATACAGAATTATGAATACACAATTCCTAAGCCTCAGTCAGATCCTTGGAAATGGTCCATGTGAAGGGTGCTAAATCTTCATTATCTTCAAAGTAAAGCCTCTTCTGACTAAGGTATGTGGAAAGAATGTTAATATGAGTTTAATAATTGTATAATTAATAATTATACATATGTATATGTATATATATATAATTTGCTACTTATTTTACCTGTGAATCATAAAAAAGTAAAAATAAAACTCATTATGGTTAATCTTCACTAAGGATAATCCCACTTCTAGGAAAAGGAAGACCTTAGGTTCAAACAAGAGGCCTCAAACACAGAATGGCTCAGAATTCTTTCCCATAAACTCTGTGATATCTCCTGTGGTTCTCACCTTTTCCCAATAAATTAGCTAAGGTTGGTGTCAGTAAAATTGCTGACTAGTCAAGCACTAAGGTATGTTCTAGGGTCCTGAGATTTGGGGACTCTGAAGAAGCCATATAATCTGGTGGTAGTCTCTCTCTCTCTCTCTCCCACACACACACATACACACACACATGCCTGAAAAATGAGAAGGTTGTACTAAATGACTATAAAGATCCTTCTAGGTGTAAAATCCAAGGTTTCTTAACTAGCAGGTCTCAGGGCAGGTTTTCATTGCTTTATTCTTTCTCTCCTTTAAAACATTCATTTTTTAAGGTGAAGTTTTAGGGGCAAGTGTTGCAGTTGTCCCAGGAGCAGCTTCAAAGGCAGGGAGTGGACAAGTGGAGAGGCAGGCATGAAGCTGAAACCCTTAACATTCTTTCCCAATCCCTTTAGAGCATCTTGACCTTGCTGCCATTCATTTCTCCTTTTGAAGTGTTCTCCCTTTTTTCTCCTATGAAATGAGACTTCTTGGTTGTATCTGAGCATTCTGACTGCTTTCTCAAGGACTTGACTTTTTCCTCTTGCTCCAGAATTTTGTCCTTAGATTTATATTTTCCACCTTGTGTAGTTGTGCAACAAGCTTGGTTCTTTCACATATCTGAGGGCATTAATGAGGTTTAAACTAAGGGGTTGTTATGAGGCTCTACCAGTTGACTCCTTTGCCAATCATCAAGCCCTTAAACCCTAACAATCTCCTAGAGCCCAGCCTCCCCACATGTCTTTAGAATTAGAGAAAGTAATATTTCACCATTTTAAAAATTGGTAATAATTTTCTCTAGGGTATTAATTTGTAGGAACAGGTATTTTTCTTTTACACATATCAATGAAAGATGTGAACTTATACATCTTTACATATTGGGATGGCCAAAAATTCTGTTTAGTTTTTTTTCTATAAAATAAAAGACACATTTTTCATTTTCACCAATAACTTCATTGATTTGGGTATTTTGAATACATTGGTTATCTCCCATGTGGTATGACATTGATTGTTCTAAATGTCTCAGTTTGATCACTATCAACTTCAACTGGTTTACCCTACTGTGGAGTATCATCCAGCAAGAAATCTCTAGCACAAAACTTTGCAAACCACTTTTGACACAAATGATCAGTCATAGCACCTTCTGCATACACTGCACAAATATTTTTTTTGCATTTCAGTTGCATTTTTACCTTTCTTGAAATAATAAAGCATAAAGTACTAAAATGCTATTAGTACTAATAGTAATATTTTCTAATATTGAAGTTGGAATAGTACTTCCAACTTCAATACTAAAATGGTTACACAAAAATTTATCAATCTAAATCAGTTTTTTTAATGTGCACTGATATGACAGCTGTCACAATACAATCTAACAAAATTGTTTCAAATAAAGTTAAAGACAACTAAGTACTACTAGAGCCATCTTATGGAAAAAACCAAACAACGTTTTCGGCCAACTCAATAAATCAAATGTTTTATATTTTTTATAGTGTCTTTGATTTTTAAATTAAAAAGAGAAATTAAATTATAACATAGTAGTCATCTTAGTAAGCTTCTCTGAATCATATTCAGGGTTTTAAAAAATGAAACAAAGAAGTATTTCATTAACAGAAAGTTCTAAGTGAACAAGAATACTTTTTTTTTACACTTAGAGGGAAAATGTATTATGTCTTTTATAAGCCAATGACTATGTCCTGGCCTCTTTGGTTGACCTGCACTGTCATCTGAAAATCTCTATGTTCAATAAAAAGAACAATAAGCAGTGTGCTTCAATGCAGACATGATTTAACTTCCATAATTGTTTTTTCATTATTTCATGAATAATTTTGCTTTAAGGAAATATTAAATCATCATTCTAGTTTTAGAAAATATTGCCAACCTTATGCTATCATCCATACACTCCATGACTGTTCTAGCATTGGAGTGGTAAGAATTTCTTTTGGTTTTTAATAGTACTTCAATAACAATCAGGAAAAAATATTAATTTCCCCTTTTCCACTTTATCCCTACCTGAGATATTACCTTGTTATTCTACAAACAAGAACTCTAAATGAAAATAAGAAAATCCTACCAGAAATTTCAACTGTCAACTTCTGCTGAGAAGACCCATAATAAAACCTTCCCGTCAAGGTTTGTGTAACATCTGACAAAAATCACTGGTCTGAAGTTGCAAACAAAGTATTAATCAAAGCAGCCCCGCTGTGGCTTAATCTCAATGACAGACACTTCTTGGCAACCAAGGTTCTGCTGATGATCATCTAACAAAAAAAAATACTGATTCTATTTTAACTTTACTTTGGTTGAGTTTATAGAGAAGAGAGAGGACTTATCCATAACCAAACAGATTCAATAGGACCTTGAAAATCAAAGGAACATGCACAGCGAGCTGCTTCTAACTCTGAATTATTGTATCAGGTAGGAATAGATAAAATAAAGTCAATAACAACTTTTGGAGAGCTGAGAAGTCTCAAAATTTTCTTGGTTGGAAACTATATTAAAATGACAGCACTGAAAGGGTCCAGCATGCTGGAACCTGGCTTTCCCACCACGTGAAGGTGTGGGTATTAATTTGGTTAATTTCTAATGATCATCTGTAATAACTTACAAAAGAATTTGAATAACGAAACAATGTAAAAAGAAATTTGGTTCCAAAAATAAGCCTTTCTAAGACAGAAAATGTCTTAAAAACCTGCAGTATTTAGAGGCTTAATTAGTGTACTGGGTCATTATGACATCTAGCTCGTTTCATTACCCTCCTAATGTATTATTAGTTGGCAGTTAAATACTGTCTGCTGGGACCTAAGAGTTTTTCCTCTTGTCTTTCTGGTCATACTTATTGCCTAGGCCGACAGCTTACCTGTAGTGAGGAAGAAATGGAACACCAATTAGAAAGCTTTCAGCCCAGCACCCATGGAAAAGCCAAAAGCTGATAAAGGTCAGGGTGAAATTTGAATGACAGGGCTAAAGTCTTTTACTCATAATTTTGTGTTTGCAATAGAATTCAGAGCAATTCACAGCCTTAAAGTCCTTAAGTGAGAACAGCAATTAATTGTAATGAATAATCTGACAAATCTGGTTGACATATGGCTGCTAATGCCCTCCTTTCTAGTGGGAGCAGTGGAGGGATTAGATTAACTCAAATGAAATCTGGGACCGCCATGCCATCTGCATGTTCAGTAGGAAACGGTACACGTTAAATGGTGAGTGGGTAGATAGCTGTCTTGTACTCATCTCTCTCTGAGCCCTTGGCAGATCTGGGAATAGCAGTTTTATTACTGCACCAGCTGCCTGTCAATAGAGTAATACGGAAAGGAACAGAGTACAACCTAGAAAGCTAATATACCAAGAAGCTGTTAAAAATTAACTAGATACAATTAACATGGATTTCTAAGTTTCTGTTTATACAATGCATATTTATATTTTAATTTTTGGTTCAGCCTGTTGAATATTTACTAACTAAACAATTTAATTTCCAGCTGCACTATTTATTTACATGCCCTATGTGGAGAGAGATACAAGTGGCAGGTAGAGACTGAATTTCCCATATTCTTGGAAGTGAATAAAATTAACTTTCACTTTTCCATTATACTGAGGGTCAGGTAGAGAATGATTAAACGAAATTCAAAGATAATCCCTAAACCTCATTTAGAAAGTTCTCCTTCCTGCCTTCAAATTCTGCCTCTCCCCACCTTTTTTAACGCCAAAGTTAACAAGCAGTGAATTGGAGTTCATTACTCTTTCCCCTGGTCGGTGGACCCCTGTGCCTCCTCTGAGGAAGGAGGCGATCATCACAGTGGTGGCTGAAAAGCCAGGAAGAGCTCACAAGCATTGTGACTGATTTCTGCTAAATCCAGTGTTGACTATTTCTGTTAGGAAAGAAAGACAACGCACACATTTCTTCCCACCAGTTCTTAAAGTGTCCATCAACAAGTCAAATTCCTTCTTGATCTTGCTGCCTCGCTGAGCAGAGTTTACTTTTTATTTTACTTGAATACCTTGTATTAAACTCCTGGGCTACACTGTTATTTGAACAAACAATCCATATACAGACCTTCCCTTCGGGGCGTGAGTTAAATCCCTGCCCAACTTGCTCACTTCCACGGAGGCCGGGTTGCCACTGCCAGTTATTAGTCACTGGAGAATATAGCTCCTGAAATCTCATTCCACCCATTTCTCTTTATAGGCTTTTCACTTGATCAAATTAAATCCATACAAACCTTGTGTGCTGGAAAAGAAAACAAATGAAAATTCCCCAATCTCTTGTCACTCAGTTTCTTAGAGGCTTCCATCGAGCACAGCGCACTCTCCGATTCAGGCTCTTTCTACCAATGCACCCCTGCTTTCCAGGACGGTAGAACTGGAGCACAAGCCCATTAGCTGGTTCACTTTCAATCTACCAAAAATCAGTACTACCCGACAACACTCAAATTTGTACACAGTAGCTTTGTCCGAAATGAGCATTTCAAATGAAAGATGAAACACAATGCATCTTCCTGCAGGCAATTACCAAGAAAAGTCAGAACACTGAGAGAGACAAAATTACCCCTCTAGGACATTAGCCTTGGTGGCCAGTTTTTAATCCATTCCTGTCAGTGGTTTAGTATGGAGGCAGTGGAAGAGCACTAGAAAAATCACTGCCCTGTTTTGGGAAAATTTAATCTTGACCGAGTGCTGTATGGTCTCAGGTAAGACCCTTAATCTCTCAGAGCTTTAGTTTTCTTTTCTGTAGAGTGAATTGGTTCAACTATGTGGTATTGGTGTAGGAGTAGTTTCTATTCCTTCCTAATGTGAAATGGATGGAGACAAGTTGCCTACAATTAAAATGGGGATGGCATTTCTCCTATTCCTAAGCAGTTAAATTACCATTTCTAATTCATTTTAACATTTTATAAACCTTATATGTGCTCAAAATATCATATCTAGTAATGACATATACTAAAAATCAGCCTGAGATCCTAATAACTTATTTGTGGTAATTAAAATGTATCTATACTTATAGGATTATAAAGGAATCTCTAACCTCAAGTAGTTTTTTCTTAACCTGCCTCCAAGCAAGATAGTACTTAGCAAAGCAGAAAGAAGTGATGCTACTTCAAAGTCTGTTAAAACCAGAAGATTACACAGCCTTTATTGGTAAAACCACCCAATGTTTTGAGAGCATCCTTAATATAATTTTTTTATATCCTAAATGTAAGATGAGCCCTCATTTTTTTGCCCACAAGATTAATAAAGGTGTTGATGTTTATAATAACTGAACTGTTTATTCAAGTGTTACTGGAGAAATATCTAGTATTTCTAACAATCAGGATTTAGAGTGCCATACAAATTTTTTATTGTGATCATTTTGAATATTTTTAGGTAGCTGTTACTAGTTGCTGATTATACACGTTGTGATTGAAAGTTCAATTCGTGCCCAACTATAAAATAAGATACTTAGATTAAGCCTAAAATCTTTGTAATTTTCTTTTCAGCAAGAATAATTTTGGTATAGAATTTGAAATATATGGCTATTTCATGGATAATGTTCAGGGATAATGACCAAAACATTTAATTGGGCCTCGGTATGAAACAATGAAAATGGACACTATCTGGAAAAAACTGGAATGGACATAGAGATGTCTACTGGCTGCACATTAGTAATATTTAATGTCAAGTTTGCAGTTGTTCAGACTAGTGGTTACATTTATGGTTTAAATACTCAGACTTTGAACTTTGGGCAGAGCAGTGGTTCTCAAAACTGTGGTTTAGCATCAGTAGCCTCAGCGATACCTGGGAAGCTCTGAGAAAGGTGAACTCTCAGGCTCCGCCCCCAGGGTTGTGGTATCTACCCACTGAATCAGAAATTCTGTGTGTGGGAGCTAGTCATTGGTGTTTTCATAAGCCCTTCAGGTGATTCAAATGCATGTCTAAATGCGAGAACCACTGCTTTAGATGGTAAGTTTTTGGTTACCTGCTTCAATACAGAACGGCCCTCATTAACAGAGCATTCTCTTGAATGAGAAAAAGAAGGAACAAAAGAAAGTGGGATGAATGAATGAATGAATGAATGAGAGGATAAGGGAAAGACAACTTGACCCTCATAGGATGATATGATGCTACAGACAACTGCCTCAAAAGAGTATTCATTGACAGGAAAGCCACCATTTACCCAGCCTTGTTTAAAATTCACCTATCAAGAAGGTTAGCAAATGGTTTTTAATTTCTTTTTCAGGTCTTTATTTATTGTATTTTTTTTCTCACCTACATCCCTGCAAGGGTTTTATTTTTATTTTTTCTCTTGTAAGTTATTGTAGCAATCAGCTGGTCACCACCTTTTATGTAAGGACGCTTAAAAAGTTTGACCCCTGCCCTGGCCGAGTGGCTAATTTGGCTGGGTACACCAAAATGTCAAGGGTCCGATCCCGGTTCAGGGTGTGTACGGGAGGCAACTAATGGATGTTTCTTTCTCACGTTGATGTTTCCCTCTGCTTTCTCTCTCTCATCCTTCCTCTATCTCTAAAATCAAAAAACATATCCTCGATTGAGGATTTAAAAAGGAAAACAAACATTTTGACCTGTATCCACTTCCTAAATGTTCATCAGTTGTTCAGCTTGGGCAAGAACTGTCCTCATCGCTGCCCAGACTTTGACTCTTTGTCCGCCCCATAATCTTTTTCATGTCCAGGAGCTATTTCTTTCACTACACTTGGAGAGAAGTTTCCCAAACATTCTGCATGTGTTTATAGAGGAAACCTCTGGGATTTGTCATTTAATTGTTCATTTGACTCTCAGAGTCTTCTTTACAAAGATAAAATTGAATTACTAAAACAGGAAGCCATGCTTATATCTCCCCTTAGTCCTCCTAAAGAGTCTGGCCTTAAAAAGATACTCAATAATTCTTTATTAAATTGAACTGAATCATTTAGGCTAAACAAACTTGCCTCACTGGTCATTTCCCCATCTCTCTGTAGCTACAGTACCTTTAGTTGAAGGAAGGATTGCCTATGCATAATACAGTTCTATCTGTATAGCATTCATATACATAGGATCAAGTGGATTTAGGAAAATCTGCTAAACTGAGGATAGACCATGATCAAACTCTTATTAACTACAACTCCTTGAAACTCTTTAATATCTCTATCTCATATAGTTTTCCCCTAGCTTAGGCTATGGAAATATTTCCAACAAGCTTTATTCTATTAGACACAGTTTGGATACTTTCTCAAGGTGTTGAAATGATACCCTTCTCATTTTTGTCATTTGCCAAGTAAATCGGCCCACCTACTCTTCTACTCCCAGCACATTGATAAAGAGGTTAAAGTTTGTTAAATTACCCACTGCTTGGGCACGGCCTGCCATGGCAATTCAGCACTGCCCCAAGAGTTGGGGAATCAGGTCACATTACCAAATGCAATTTTGTGTACTGCGATCAAGTGCGCTGGATTTATGCACATTACTCTGTATATCAAGTTTGTTCCACAAAATCACTGGAGACAGTTCAGTTCAGTCTGCTATCAGTTGCTCTTCATGGCATTATATTCTCTCCTGGAGGTTTAATACAGGTTTTTTTAAATTTGTGGCTGTGTGTCCGATAGAGATTTGGAGAGGTCCCCTGTTTCTCTACATACTAAGATACGGAATTCTTTCTCAATTTCAGTGACTCTCAACACATGGGTATTCAAAGATAAGATTGTATCTGAAACTTCTGTTTTTCAACCGTGCTGGATAAAAGCCAGTAGACTTTATATTTTTATTGTACCAGCCTATTTTAATAATTTGTTACCTTTGAGTTTCCTGTCCTAATTTTATTTTAGTTACTGTATTTGTAAATATGAAAGAGAAAGGAGCTTTTTAGTCCTTTTTTTTTTTTTTTGGTATGTCTATTATAAATCACTTTTACTTATTTAATGGAGTCACATTTTACTTTTTTCTGTTCACCTCTTGAAAATTCCAACTTCACTTGACCCTGCCATGAAGTCCTAGAAAAAGTATATAAGAGTTTGAAAGGCTAGCAGTTCCTACAGCTTTCTAGTATGTTACAATTCTGCAGCACAGAGAATGCTGACAGTATAATAGAGACTTTAAAAACGAAGAGAAAGCTAACTATGAATGCTGTAGAAATTTTTAATCTCACTAAACTCAGCAGGTGTAAGGAAGCATTCTCTTGCATATTAGGTGTATCAAGTCATTATAAAATTGAAGAATTTAATCTGCTTTAATAATACTTTGAGCCTGCATCAGATTTTTAATATTATTTTAAAATGCAATTTTTTAAATAAAATACTGTTTCAGAAGTCTGTGTTCCCTATAGACAACTACATATTTAAGCAATATGCTTTAGACTGAATAAGTTTTATTAAAAACATCTGAGTGCAACTTATAAAGTTATTTTTAGGGGGGATGGTTATAATACATTTACCACATCAAAGAATCACATCCTTTTTTAAAAAGAACTGTCACCTGTGTTAAGAATTATGCTTAGTTTAAAAAATGCAAACACTACTACTACTTCTAAATTTATTTTCTTAATGAAGCCACTACATAAATTTAGCACTTCTTAAAAATTAATTGCTCACACTGAAAAGGACTAAATTCAGAATAACTCTCTGTTTCAAAGACCTAATTGCCAAGGACCTAGCCTTAATATTAACTAGGATAATTATTATGCAAAGCATACCCACCCAGAATGTTTGCATAGCTATCACAAGCGCTTTCATAAATGATGCTTTAATTAGTCTTAATTAGAATTTGTTTAAGTCAGCAGGGAATGCAGGGCCCGTGAAATGATGTATGTAATAAGCATCAGGCTCACTTTTTACTTGGGGAATAGAGCTGACAAAATCACATCACGTTAAATTGATTCAGTCAGAATTAAAATTCTTATGGTATTAATTAAATGGGGGATCTCATTAGCAGGCTGCCTGGTGACGGAATGACTCTTTGGCGACCAGATGTGAGGAAAGAAGCATTGAAGGAGAGTACCATTAGACCAAAAAGTCATCCTATTCTTACATATAGTCCATGACATTCAGCTTGGTCCACAAGTTGTCCCACTATATGTAATATTAAGATACCAGGAATTTAGAACAATTTTTGGGGGGTCATTTAACTTCTTCAAGCTTCTGCAAATCAGTAAAAAATTCTGAATATTCAGAAACATCATTTTTATTGTGCAAACCAACTAAGTAAACTTGAGAATCAATAAATAATTATAATGAATATATTTTTTTATCATTTAAATATGTTTTCCTTAATGGGCATGACAATCACTGGGAAATTTTATCTAAGATTCTTTCTTCATTCCTTAGCTACATATATTGTCATTGACTCAATGACAACACTAAAAATGTAATTTCTATTTAGTCAAATAAATAATAGGGTATCGACTAATGCATTCACAAAGCCACTGGTGCTTTTTCTTCTTCCTGCTGTATGGTAAGGAAAAGGCACATTTTGATATTTATAAAACAGTTCTGAGTTTGCAAGTCTAGTCATGGATGGATGATATTTACTTCCAATTAGCATATGTTTTGTGAATGGCAAGGGGCATATGCTGCGGCTGTGTGCATTTTTGGTCAATATTAACAATTTAAGGCTTTGGCTTCATTCCTTCCAGCATTTGTAAAAGTGAATATTGTTCTTATAAATGCTGAATGATTAGAAAAATACTGAGGCTAAACCTTCCTATTAAAAGACATGGAGTTAGGTGATATTTAACTATAGCGGAAATGAACATTAATTATTATCCACAGGAAAACATGAGGTTTTTTGATACACAGCCAAATCTTTTAAAAAATCATAAGGTAAATTTAATACGTGGTAGGACTTATAAATTTTACCCACTCACAATTTGTCATAAATGAATTAGCAAATGCGATAAATAAAAATGCAACATCTACTGTCGGCTATAACTAGTTGAGAAAACGGTTTTAGATTTCCTATTATTTAAAAACTGGATATATTTCTTCTATAATTGAATGGTGGGAAATATCACTAGAAATATCAAAGAGAATGGAGACTGGGGTAAACTAGTCAAAAGTAGAGATACATTCTTGCTTTCAGATAGGATGTAAGTTTCAGTCTCAAACATGTTTCCTCTCTTCAGTAATTTTTATTTTTGTGTAAATAATTTTATGTTGTATCATTTTCTGTTCATTTAGACTGTTTCACCCCATATGAGGTATCAAGATTTAAAGGCACAATATAGATTGTTTAAAAAACCCAGACAGCCCAAGACTGTCTTACTCTGAAATGTTTCGTTTGTTTTATATTTTGACTACACATTCCACCCTTTTCTGACAAGTTGTTGAGAGTTTGAGACATAACAATGACCAGACATTCAAGTCCTGAGAACCTTTGAAACAGTCAAAACACATTATGCCAATGCCGTTTCAGCAGAGTGTAACAAATGAAAATACACTTCTGCAGCCATCCACTTTTTAAAACTCATTCTGGAATTGGTTTAACACGGACAAAAATTGATCTAACATTGGCCCATTTCCTTGACAACATAAAGAAAGAAAATGCAAGTTTATTCTGAGTTGATCCTTTTTTCAAAGATGCTGTTTTGCAGAATAAACATTATGGAGTGTAGTTCTTCTTTAATGTTTTCAAACACGAAGTCAAGTGGCTCGTTCTTCTACGGTGTTACATATCATATGCCAGAGAAACCAACTACTGTTCTGGTGACACGGTATTTCACATTCCAGTAACTGAGTGAACATACATGTTACAGATTCTGCAAATAGTCAGCCTTGGAGTGAATTCTAAGAATTATGAGATCTGTTTGCTTTAAATGTTCTTTTACACACTTATTTTGAGTTTTAAAATATTTTAGATGTTGAAAACAATAATTCTAGTTCGGTGCCACAATCAATCATGATTGGAAAAAATAAATCCCAGCACATCCTGTTTAGGAAACTGGCTTTCTCATGGCTATTTTTCTTGTTGGGAGAAAAAAAAATCCAAATCGTATTTATTTTATAACTATGCCTGGAGCCAATTCCTGTGTTTCTGGCCTGTAGCAATAGGCAAACCTCTATTGAGGCATTTTGGAGCCTAAAGAAATATAGTAAAAAGGTTACATAAACATTCAGAAAAATAAATTAATTTCCCCAAACCTTCTAAATAGGGACAGAAGAGGGACAAGCTATGTGGTAAGGAATGGTTTTGATTTAGGTAAGGTGGGCTGTCCAATTTTCTATTCCATTTGTAAAATTAATAGCTCCCCAAGGAATTGAATGAATTTAAACTTAGAAACATCTCCTTGCTCCCACATGAGGATATGGTGAAGGGTATGGGATTTAAAATCATAGGGGCACATATTTGCATACTAGCTCTTCCACACACTAGCTTTGAGACATTTGGGAGGTCATGAAAACTCTATCTACATTACATGAAGAATGAATGTTCATTCAGTGTAGGGTTACACTGTACTTCATGAGGGCAGGAACTAGATTGTCTAGCTTTGCCAGAGCCCAAAATATAATATGGGATATAAACTTTTGTTGAATGAATAAGAGAATAAGTCAAATTACCTTCCTTATGTAATGATGAAACTCTTTACATTTAGCAGCTGTCAGATCGTTTCTGAATAGCAGTGTGTAACAAAGGAGGAATGCAGGCACTTCAGGAAATACTGTTTTGCAGCAATGGGTGAACCAACAAAGGGGTAGCAAGAGTGGATTCATTAAACCTGGAGAGAAATGTTAGGTGCTATGTAATTTTGTCTCACTTACACTTAGGAACAGCATCAGAACTGTTATAACAGGAGAAAACAATGAAAAAAATTAAAACATTGACCAATTTTTCTTGTTTGTGACAAATTGGGAACCTTCAATTCATTAACGTTCTTTTAAAACTTTTTTTTGCTATAAATGTAATCTTTCAAGATGGCATGGCTAAATTACACAGTAAATGCAATGACAAGACCAAATAGAAATCAGACATCATGATTTTTAGAAATCTGGGAGGGAAAGAAACATCATGCATATATGTTTTTTGAAATTATGGCAAATAAGAATGAGAAGGGGGTATTAATGCTAAATCAGAAATCTTGATACTGTCTATGTGACTTTAGGTTAAATCTCTTATTTGCCTCCACTTCCACAATTGTTGAGTAATCAGAAACAATCCTTGAACTCCTATGGATGTTATAAGAGTAATACGGTGATACTTTAAATAGCAGATATATTCTTAGGATAAGAGTCAAATAAGAAGTCCAGGAACACAAGGAATCTCTACAGGAGCCTTAACACATTTCATTACTGTTTATCAGGAGAGGCAGTTTTTTATTTCCTGTTACCACAGACCCTCCATCTGCTATACCCTGTGTTTATAACATCCCAATCAAAAATCCTAGGTATGTTGAATTACTTATTTCTGTTCTATTTCCCAAACTGTTTCTTTAACGTATAATTCTTTCATAGAGTGTTATACACACAGCATCTTTGTACGATCTGGGATATTTGTATAGAAGGTTGATTGTAATAAATAGTGACTGAATTTTTAATGTTGCTGAAAGGTTTCAAGCATCATTTCTCCCTGTTTCTCTCCTACCTCACATCCTGGCAAGCTATAAAAAAAGCCCTCATATCTTCTCCTTTGCCACTGGTGGGAAGTTCAAACCATGTCAGACCCAACCTGTGAATGTGGGACCCCCTACCCCTTCCTTATTCTTTAACCACCTTTAATAAAACCCCAGAGTTGACTTCTTTCCCAGCTCTGAAGTCATTTTCAGACCAATTACATATGTGTCCTTGCTGCAGACAGAAAAAACAAAATCTGTTTGTTTGTTTGTTTTAACACAGTGTGCTTTTCATCTGTGATTTCTTTTAGACCCTGGATGCCCTGTGGACCAACAGTTCTGTAATAAACCAAAAAGAACTAGATATTGATATGATTAAGAATATCAATAGCAGGGACAGAGTTTAGAAAGAAAACTTGAAGAGCTATCAAGTCCCATTTCTTTAGGGCACAAGTTGATCTCCAGCTGGGATCAGAAATTTTCCCTAGTGGTATAGCACTGCCTAATTAGCTGCATTAGGGAAGACTCAGCCTTTCTCTGAGAGCTGGCCTCAGTTGGAAACAGGAAACTCAACTACTTCACTGGTAAGGCTGTAACACTTAATTAATTAATGGTTGCAGCATATTTATGATCTTGGGATAAAAGGGCTATAGGAGTGAAAATATTATCTTCTTTCTTATTGCTACTGGGAAACATGAGTCACTTTGGCAGATTAGTAAATACAAATTGAAATACATTTTTGCTCAAAGATTGATGGATTATGAATACCTTCAGAATTTCCCCCCTCTTCATTAATTCTAAAATCTTGGGTCAGTTTTCAAAAATTTGACTTATTTTTACTGTGGTATTTGATGCTTGTGGAATAAAGCTTCAAGGTACAATTACATGCTCTTATTATAGTAAACACTATTATTTGCTATTAACAGTAGACAAGAGAAAGATGGAGAGAGTTAATTCATTAATAAAAATGCTCATTGTCCATACAGATAAGGGCTCAATGTAATGATGGTATTTCCAAGTGAAATTAGGAGATAGCTCTTCCTGAAATTGTCCTCAGAATGCCTCTCTCTTGGTTTTCTATGAAGTAGGTGTAATGGGTAAGAGTGAACAGCTCAAGTGAACTACTGAAGAAAGAAAAGTAAGCAGAGATAGATCCAACCCAAACTCTGGATTAATAACAAAGGCGAGAAGAGAAGTGTTTCTCAAGTCATTAAGAAACACTGAAGGGAGAAACGAGGCAGTGGAGGCAGTGGTTTGGCACATGGAAGTATCAGCAGGGTGGCAATAAGAAATCTAAATAGAATAGTGTGTATGCTTTGAAAAGATGGAGTGCTTATGTGGTCTTTCTCATTTCATAATGATCTTAAAAAGAGGAAAATAATATTAAAGTTTTCTCTCCTTTAATTTTTTTCCTTAAATGTCTTGACTCAGCTCTATGAACAAATCCCCAAATGTCAAATACTCTATGACTGCACCATAAACATAGAAAGATAATTTTGTTTTCTGCTCACATCTCTGCCTTCTCTCAGGATAATGACATGGAAAGTATATTTACACTGGCTGCTTCCCTGTGTCTTAAACTTCCTTATACTAGAAGGGGACTTCACTGTCAGGGAGGCCCTGAATGTGTTGATCTACAGTACAAAACACAATTGATAAAACCTCGACAGAGAAAGGTTTTAAAGAAAATGATAGGTGTGAAAAGAAAACCACTTATTAAAGTGCCCAAAGCAATTACCACTTGCACTTTGACCTTCTCAATTTTTGTAAACAGTAGTAGGAAGGAAATGCCTGATCAAAAGCTTTGCAGAAAGAAGACTGGGTAAGATAGAGTTTGGCCAGAGGATAAGCAACTCTGAAGATGCTTTTGGGGTGTCAGGGAATAGGACATGCTTTCAGAAGATGATTTCATAATGTGTACTGCCACTCAGCAGTTACACAGGGTAGTTAAATCTTGTGCAAGACAATGCTGTTAATTTTTAAAAGAAAGTTTTCTTGCTCTCTTTTGCATTTCTTACCTTCTGCCTTCACCAAAAAATGAAAAAGATGATGTTATAATCTGGCATGTCCAGCAAAAACCCTCCTGCAAGTGTACAGAAAAAGGTCTCAGCACAGAGTCCCTGTTATCAAGCAGAGTACTGACCCCTTAAAGCACTATCCATTTTTCTTCCATAGATATGACTTAGAATCCTCGCCTATTTATGTTTGCACTTGTCTTAGTCTCTGTGTTTGTCTACATATTGTTCATTATGAAAAGAGTATAAAACATTTATATATGTAACATATTATGTATTTATGAGAATATCATGGATATGCATACACATATGTCTCTTTGGCCCAGTTAAAATTCAGGAAATGGTTCCCACATCTTGAACAAAGTATGTATGTTGGAGGTCATTTTTGAAATTTAGCATTGAGCAGACTTTGTATAGTGAGAATTTTCTATGTTTGGATAAGAGAGCAAAAAAATACAGTGAAATAACCAACCAACCTACAATCCCATGGGTAATCCCATGGAATCCTCTTAGACTAGTTGGTTAACATGACCCTCATAATTACCATTTAAAAATATTTGTGACTACACCAACTAATGCTTTATCAGCATTCAGTTATATTGCCAAAACACGAAGACAAAGCCCCCCAAATCTGAGAGCATAAGGAAGAAGATGAAAAGTAGTGTAGGCTCGTTAGGGCCTCTGTTTAACTTACTTTCTTGTCTGTGGTTCAAACCTGTTACAAACCCTTACGCTGGGTTAATGTCATCAGCATCTGAGAACTCAGTGATCTCATATGCCCATAGGTTTTGACGGGGAGATGGGGCTGTACTACAATGAGATAACTCCAGTGATGGTTGAAGGGAAAACAGGAAGCTGAGACATCTGAAAGACAAACAAAGGCACAGGGACTCTGAAATTAAAAGAAAAAAAAGGTTTGGTGGAGTAGGGCAGTAATCACTGGATGATGACTATTGAGAAAACACTCCTTTATTATTTTTTGCATACTAAACCCAGCTGTACATGTAAGAATTGAGTAAATAAAAATAACATCCTTAAGGACCCTACAAGACCCACAACCATCAATCTATGAATTAATTATCACATATTCATGAAGGAAAGACACAGTCCTTACCTGCAGGGATATTATATCCTAGTTAGCAAGAGAAGATATACACATAAATAAAGTTCCCTCAAGTTTTCATATAAGCTTATACTATAATCCATGCATAAATTTCATTAACTCACTCACCCCATAAATCAGGGCATAATCTGAACCATCTCTCCCACACATGAAAGTCCCAAGACAGTTGTTCAAATGTGCTCACGAATTGTCCATTCATGTTTTCTGCTCTAGCTCCTCATTGGTACCTGTAAGACTAAAAAATACTCTCACCTCTTCAGTGGCTGCCAGAATCATCCCTGAGATGGCTTTAACTTTGGAAGCTATGTCACATTTTCTTGGAGTGCAAGGGGTGCAGTAGTTTGCAGAATAGTTGGCAAGAAGATATGCTCCCTCATTTGTGTAACCAGTGTCACATTAGCCCGGAAAGTGGCATTACTTGAATCCTAAGTATCATAAAACCTCTCTTGAAAAGATCACCTTAAACTTCTGGTTACAACTGCTATAAAAGTAAGGGGGTTTCTGGGATCACATGAGAACAAATTCAGTGTCATTGCCTTTATGGTTCATGCTTTTTACATATTTCTGGGTCCCAGGTGCCAGGCACCTTCCTTACTTTTTTCTTTGACCCAAAATAAAACTCTCATGCATATCAATTCACGCAAAAGTAAATATTGCCCAAGTGGGTGGAATTGTGTCTCAACCTTTAATCTTCCCGTGCTGTGTTGGGAGCAGCTATGCCCTGAGCTATTATGATACAATAAAGGAATTCAGGGGGTGAAAACTCTCTAGCCTGGAGTGGTCAAACCAAGAAAGAAATAACAAGTGGCACTTGATCTTTGTTGTAAGAATACTTAGAATTCTTTAGGAGGGAAAGGAAAGGGAGGTCAAAGCAGCCTTCCAAGTGAAGGAATGGTATGTCATCTGTATCCCTGCTTCTGGACCTGGGCACTCCACTCATTTCCTCAGCTTCCAGGAGCTTGGGCTGCTGAAATTCATACCTGAGTCCTTGTCCAAAATCTGCACTCATCTCTGTGTCATCCAAGGTTATAGAGCCTTTCAAAGGGCAACTCATACTCAACCATGGGATAAGACAAAGGTACATAGACCAATCTCCTCAACTCAACATGAGACAACTCTGTAGGCCAACCCAACTTCAAAGTCTCCAAGTGCATTTGGCTGAGGTCTCCGTAAAATCCATATCATCATTCAACTTCTTGCTCTGCCAAATCCTGCTTTCATTGCTTCCTTCAGGTGTTCCCCAGAGCACTCTTCATTAAACTTCCTGAATGCAAATCTCAGTCTTAGAGTCTGCGTCACAAAAACCCACCTAAGAAAAGTGAGGAATAAGATTTTTTAGGGAGTAATGAATTTACAGGCTGGTCAAGGAGGAAGTTTAATTGAGTGTGGTTGTTTGGGATATAAAGCTTAAAATGCAGGTTAGCATGGAGGCTCTTGAATTCAAGTTATAGGGTTAAGCCTTTATCTAACAGACCAAGATCAGCAAATATGTGACCCATGAGCTCACAGCACATTCTCCATGCTACTCCTGGAGTGATTATCATGGATCAGTAACTGCTCTCTTCCCCAGGGAATACCAGCCTGACTGTAGAATCCTTCTCTAGGCTGAGAGTCAGTCTGATTCATGTCTTATGAAGCCTATACTCTTCCCAGCCATAGATTTTTAGGAGCAACATAATATCATTCTAATTTCTAATAAGAACTCCTTAAACATTAAGCCTAGAGCCATATTTATTTATTAAGAGTACTTACCTAAGTCATTTGTTATACAAATTTTAGTACCTTTCTGAGGTGGAAACTGTAAGGACAAAGAACAAAAGAATGCCTCTAAATACTGAACACAGGGTGGAGCAAAAGTAGGTTTACAGTTGTGAGTATGCAAAACATAGAGTTTATTCTTTTATTATTATTTATTAATTACTGTATTATTTTACCTACAACTGTTAACCTACTTTTTATCCACCTGTATTATGTTCACCATTGGGGATAGAAATTTTTTCTTTCCTTTTCTTTCCTTTTTTTTAGAGAGAGAGGGGAAGAGAGGGAGAAAGAAAGGAAGAGAAATGTGGCTGTGAGAGAGAAACACCAATTGGTTGTCTTCTGTACATGCCCCAATTAGGGACTGAACCTGCAACCCAGGAATTGAACCTGTGAACTAACAGTTTGTGGGATGATGCTGAAGCAACTGAGCCACACTGTTCAGGGCTAAAATTATTATTTTTTTTGAAGGCCACTTCTTTTGGAATGTATTGAAATAGGCACCTTTTCTTTTTAAGGCTAACATTTTATAACCTGATCAGACAGGATGTCATATATCTAAGAAGAATAAATGAAATAATTTTTAAAATGTACCCAATACTGATAAATGGTTATACATAAAATTTCACATTTGCAATGTTGATTCTTCTCAACATCTCTGACATTTTTGCATTATGAAAGTCTGTGCAGTCTTAACAAACATGTCTTCAGGATGGTGAAGGTGGCTTGACTCACAGTATCACGTATCACTTGAGTAAGGTGACACTTCCAGTCTGCCCAGGGCAACCCAAGTTGTACTGTGTTCGTCTTCACTAATATTAACAAGTAATTGTTCAGACACTTCTCCAAGGAGTACATACAGAGGGCCCAGAGACATATGAAGAAATGCTCAGCATCACTAGCCATCAGAGAGATGCAAATTAAAACCACAATGAGATATCACTTCACACTGGTGAGAATGGCCATTGTAAACAAATCAACAAACAAGTGTTGGAGAGGATGTGGAGTAAAGTAAAGAGAACCCTAGTGCACTGTTGGTGGGACTGCAGACTGGTGCAGCCACTGTGGAAAACAATATGGAATTCCCTCAGAATACTAAAAATGGAACTGCCTTTTGACCCAGCAATTCCACTGCTGGGATCATATCCTAAGAACCCTGAAACACCAATCCAAAAGAACCTGTGCACCCCAATGTTCATAGCAGCACAATTTATAACAGCCAACTGCTGGAAGCAACCTAGGTGCCCATCGGTAAATGAATGAATCAAAAAACTATGGTATATTTACTCAATGGAATACTATGCAGCAGAAAGAAAGAAGGAGCTCCTACCCTTCATGACAGCATGGATGGAACTGGAGAGCATTATGCTAAGTGAAGTAAGTCAGGCAGTGAAAGACAGATACCATATGATCTCACCTTTAAGTGGAACCTAATCAACAGAACAAGCAAGCAAAATACAACCAGAGCCATGGAAATAAAGAACAACCTAACAGTAACCAGAGGGGAGGTGGGAGGGGATAGTGGGGGGAAAAGTGGGAAAGGGTTTTCAGGAACATCAATAAAGGACACATGAACAAAACCAAAAGGAGGTGGGATTCAGGGTGGGAGGTGAGGAAAGCTGGGATGAGGGAAGTGGTGGGTGGGGTAGGGAAATGGAGACAACCGTACTTGAACAACAATTAAAAAAATAATAATTAATTGTTCCCCTTTTTACTTCCCAAAAAGTCATTCAATCTTTAAATAAATTTGTATTAACATTTGTGATATATGTTGGATTTTAACCAAAGAAATGAAGCCAAAATATTTACAATTGTATTCAAATATCCATGGCCCCAAAGAAATTTTGTGCTTAGAGGATTTTCATCTTTCTCTGTTGTGAAACTGTAGCTGGAGAAGAAAGTGATAAAAGGGTGAGCAGCATCAGTTCACTCAAAATATCTGTTGTGATTTTACCTCTGTTGTTTCATATCATACATGTGGGCTGAAATGCAGAAGGAATCCGGCTCAGGCTATCAAGGCAAACCACTATTAAAAAAAAAAAAAAAAACATAGAATACTTTTTCTTTTCAGAGAAGGCCAAAAAGGGGTGTGTGTGTGTGTGTGTGTGTGT
>PVIA01006421.1:0-75588 GCA_004024845.1 Tonatia bakeri | reverse complement strand
AGACCAGCATCATACCCATTGAATGCTGAGCAACTTTTTAAGTCATAATTTCATATAGGAATTTATTTTTATTTTATGTTGTTTGGGGTTCCCTGATTTCCTACAACATTGAACACTTTGGTTTTTCAAATGTAGGTATTATAAATGCCTCATTTATTTTAATCATAACCGATAAACTAAAAGTGAGTCCAAACATAGGTGCAAAGAGATAGTATTAGATTTTTACACTAAAGAGCTTCTACTTTGCATTTTTATATGCACCATTTTGATAAATATGATGACTCAGTTTCAAGTTTTA
Organism: Tonatia bakeri; assembly: GCA_004024845.1. NCBI lineage: Eukaryota > Metazoa > Chordata > Mammalia > Chiroptera > Phyllostomidae > Tonatia > Tonatia bakeri. The sequence goes on along the minus strand of PVIA01006421.1, from coordinate 75,290 downwards.
ACAAAAGAGAACAAATAATGATGCTGTAGTTAAATCTACTACTGGCAGACTTAATTTACAGCAACCAAACTGTCAGTAAACAACTGAAAATAACATAGCATTGTGAGGCCCTTCAGTGTAGAGTCACAGGACCCAATACACTGAGTGGGCCTTGAAGGCCTCCTTGTATGACGGAATCAAACAGTAAATGCCCTCAATGATCCTGAAGAAGGGGATAAAAGACTCAATTAGCTCTACTCTGCTAAAGACAAAGATTTTAAGATATTATTGAAAAACCTAAACAAACTTTTTAAGAAAAGTAATTTAGTACTCAAAGCCACAAATACTTAGTATCTAAAAAACTCACTAAAATAGAATGATATTTAAAAATTCTAAATAGCAGAGGCAATATTATCTGGAAATAAATACTAAAATCAAAGATAAGCATACGCATGGTCAGCATCTTTGCACTTAACCTATAGCACAGATAACAGAATTAGTGAGATGCACCCATGCACACATGCACGCACCCCCCACAAATGTACCAGCTTGAGTCTGAGAAGCAATTGCACGCTTGCTTCTGAATGTGGTTTCAGGAGTGCTCACTGCATCTCAATGTTTGACATTTGAGGCTGCCACCCGTTCTTTTTAACAGCATCTCTTAGAGAATATTGCCCCAAAGTTGATGCTCAATATATCCTTTTTTGCCTAAATTTTTATCAGTGGAGGGATCATCTTTTTCTAAAGTTTTAAAATCTGAAGTTCCATCCCATTTTATTTTTTAATAAAACACAAACAATTACTTATCAGAATTTTCTGCCTGAATGTGCTGTAACTTACCTGCAAAATCCTACTCTGCTTAGATAGCATGTAGGTTTATTCCTTGAGCAAATAATGATAATATATTGTCATTTTATCTATAGTAAATGTCAGTATATTTTTTAAAAATATATAATGGCATTCATATAATTGTACATGTTAAGGAGGAAATGGGTTAACTGTAAAAAAAATTACCATGAGGAGTCATTTTTTTTTCTCCTTAAATGGGCAAAACACCATGGGGAGTTTGGGACTCTGAACAGCGGTCACGCATGACTTTGTTGGGTTGTAAGCACTGTCTCTTCCTCTACGGTTCTCTTCTCCTTCCTGTTTCCACCTCCGCATTTGTCACTCTCTCTTACTTTTTCTAGAACAGTAATGTGACAAAGATCTGCTTTTAGTTTTTGAGAACACTACTAGCAATAAAAAGACAAGGGTAAACTTTCCTACTCTCAACAATCCATCCAGCCAGTAGATATTTTAAGACTTCACAAAATTTGAGTACTTTTTCCTTTTTAAAAAAACCTAGTCCAAACCTACTGAACCATTCACCAACCCTGCTGCCTAATGCATTTATTCATGGACTATATATATGCTCCTTTATAACCTTCATGTCTTCATTTTAATAATATTGCTTATGCAAAAATTGCTGAATAAATAATTCAATTTGTATTCTATTACCCAGTATATCTGCAATCAAACTGATAACCTAGCTCTGTAAATATATTTATTAAAATTTAAGTTAGTCTTCTCTGCTTATTTGTCTGTATGCCTGCCTGTCTTTCTTTACCTAGCTCTTTATATTCTATTCACAAACCTTTGGATAGGATGGAGTGGAAGTACAGTGTTTCTATTTCTTAGTTCCTAAGTAGATGCAAATGCTAACTCTGTAGTTACTTTTCATTTCACATGAAATTTCATTAGTGTTAAGTATAGAAAATTAATTGCTCCTTAATCATAAATCCACAGAACTTAATCACCAATTACAAATACCTATGTTAAAGGGTAATGCTATGGATTAACCATAAATCAACAAGGCAGGCAAATTCTGAATTATGGCCAAAATCCAGGTGGATATTCATGACCTCTACTTGCTAATAAAGAAATAGGTACAATGTCTTGTGCTAGAATAATATTTTTCATAATCATTCTTTTCTTCAATAATTTTGTAATACTTTTGAGCAATCCCAGCAACTGGGATATCTTTCCAGAACTTTAGTTGCCACCCATTATGGCAACTGAAAGAATGATTTTTCATAATCATTCTTTTCTTCAATAATTTTATCATACTTTCTTTGGAGCAGTAAACACTTCAAGAAGAGAAAATAGTGATAAAATAATTTCTGCTCTTGAATTAACAGTTGACTAGGTAAGCTGAACAAGTAGAAAGAGGGAGGTTAATGCCTTGATGAATGGTCTTCCCAGATGTTTTGAAAAGGCAACAGTAGGAGCAAGCAACTCATCAAGTCTGTGAAGGTTCATGGGACCAGAGGATATTATGCAAAAACCCTAACATCAAGATTTACTCCTATCTTCTATTATTTAGCTCTTTCCACCATCTTCTGTGGGACTTATGTATTTTTTCATGGCCAAAGCAGTGATGTGTTGGAATCTTCACTGGCTGGCAGCTGATAAGACCCTGTTGTTAGAATCTCTTTCTAGCTTTATTCAGTGATGTAATGTAAGTGAGTTGCTTGAAACTGGTAATGGCAATAGTAGGGACACCATGGGAATTGGTGAATGCTTCAAAGCAGGGCTTAAACAAATTCCTCCAGAAAGCAGATTATTAAACATTTATTAGCATACACCTGGCCATGGAATGTAGTATTCCTTGATTCTATAGAAAACTTAGTAGGAAGTAAGGAGACAGAATAGTGTTTCCAATATCAGTAAGACATGGTCCCTGATAAGGCAGAGATTAGAGTTATAAATAAGACACTTTCCTTGTGTTCTTAGATCTTACAATAGGGAAGATACGACAAGTCATAAATCACTATGCCAAGACCAAATCAGTTTTAAAAGTTCAAGGGGAGAGAGGAAGGCTGGAAAGATTGCTCTAAACATATATTTTAATAGCGGGTTTACGGATGGTTGGGTCCTTAGAGCCCCACAATCATTGTAATGAAAAATTTGTAAGTCACTCAGAAAAGAGTGTTGTTTGGGGAAATGAAGTTTCTCTCACAGTTTTTTAAAAGTATACTTTATTGATTATGCTATTATAGTTGTCCAAATTTACCCCCCTTTGCATCCTTCCACCCTATACCCCTCTTCCCTCCAGCAATCTCCCCACCCTTAGTTCATGTCCATGGGTCGTGTATTTAATTTCTTTGGCTTCTCTATTTCCTATGCTAGTCTTAACTCCTCCCAGCCTATTTTATTTCTATCAATTATGCTTCTTAGTCCCTGCATGATTTCCCTATTCTCCCACTTCTGCATCCCAGTTGATAACCCTTCAAATGATCTCCATATCTATGATTCTCTTCCTGTTCTAGTTGAATGCTTAGGTTGTTTTTGTTTTGATTCAGTAGTAGGTAACTGTAGATTTGTTGCCCTTTTAATGTTCATGGTTTTGTTCTTCTTTTTCTTAAATAAGTCCCTTTAACATTTCATGTAATTATGGTTTGATGGCGATGAACTCCTTTAGCTTTACCTTGTCTGGGAAGCACTTTATCTGCCCTTCCATTTCAAATGACAGCTTTGCTGGATAGAATAATCTAGGTTGTAGGTCCCTGCTTTTCATCACTTTGAATATTTCTTGCCAGTCCCTAGTTGCCTGTAAGGTTTCTTTTGAAAAATCAGCTGATAGTCTTATGGGAACTCCTTTGTGGATAACTCTCTGTTTTTCTCTTGATGCTTTTAAGATTCTCTCTTTATCTTTAACCTTTGGTATCTTAATTATGATTTGTCTTGGTGTGGTCCTCTTTGTCTCCAACTTGTTTTGGACTCTGAGCTTCCTGGACTTGTATGTCTATTTACTTTGCCAAATTAAGGAAGTATTTCTTTCACTATTTTTTCAAATAAATTTTGAACTTCTTGCTCTTTTTCTTCTCCTTCTGACATCCCTATGACTTGGATGTTGGTATGTTTGGAGATGTCCCAGACATTCCTCAGCCTATCCTCATTTTTTTTTTTGAATTGTTGTTTGTTCTTTTTGTTCTGGTTGAATGTTTATCTCTTCCTTATGTTCAAATCATTGGTTTGAATCCCAGCTTCCTTCCCTTCTCAGTTGGTTTCCTGTGGCTTATTCTTTATTTCACTTAGTGTGATTTTCAATTCTCCATTTATTTTTTGCCACACTCAAGGAGTTCTCTGAGCATCCTGATAACCAGTGTTTTGAACTCTGCATGTGATATGTTGGCTATCTCCATTTTGTTTTGTTCTTTTTCTGGGGGTTTGTTCTGTTCTTTCATTTGGGCCATTTTTCTTTGTCTCCTCAGTTTAGCAGCCTCCTTGTGTTTGTTTCTGTGTATTAGGTAGAGGTGCTTTTATTCTCTGTCTTAGCAGCGTGGCCTATGTAGAAAAGGCACCTGTAAATTGTGTGGGGTGGAGCCTTAGGTACTTTCCAGGGCAGGGCAACATGCTTCACCACTTTGTGACTATGTGGGGAAGCCTCCCAGAGGGGACAATACTAATGCCTGGCTTCTGGCAGTTCACCAGGAGCTCATCCCATTTCAGTCAGTTCATTTCTTTCCTGTGTGCAACTGGCGCCCTTCCAGCTGCTGCCCTACTCTACTGCTGGATCCCAGAATGGGTGGGTTTTCATACATTCTAAAACTGTGCTAGCCCTTTAAGTAGTGAAAGTCTGGCAGTTTCTTCTTCCACCCTAACCCCCACTGGGTTTTACTGCCAGAGGTAATGGGAACCTATCTTCCCAGTGCTGGAACCCTGGTCTGTGTGGTCTGGCCCAGGGCTGGGATAAATCACTCCCAAAGGCATCCCTCCCATCTGTTCCACTGCTGCTTTTCTGCATTGCACCACCTCTCCACCTGTCTCCGCAACTCTTTCCCTCCTACCTGTCTGGATGAGAGTGTCTTTTTTAAATCCTTGGTTGTTGAACCTCCATACAGCTCAATTTTCTGATGGTTCTGGGTGTTACTAGTTTTGAGATCTGGTTGTAATTCTACCTATGGTTGTATAAGGAGGTGAAGTGTGTCTACCTATGCTTTCATCTTTACTGGAAATTTGACAGGTTTTTTTTTTTTTTAAATCAACCTGCCATACTTCCAAAGGGATTCTACCCAATGTCAGCATTAGATGTGTAACAGTACGTTTAAGATCATTGGCATAGACCACTGAGGGCCTTGGATCAAATACTTCATTACTATGTAATCCTGCTAATGATATATAAACCCAGTGTTTCAGATTCCTCTTTCTTAAAATTGGGACATAATAGTACTTAACTTGTAGAGTTTGTTGAAGATTAAATGTGTTAAAGGTGTGAAACCACACAGGACCTGCCTGGCATATCATGAATACTTAAATGCTATCTATTGTCTTTATTAGCACATATTTACAAGGACTGGTGGCTTCCACAAAATAGAGCAAGCATGATCTGATTCTTTCATTCCAAACGCCTTTACAAACTCCCAAGAGTCATTGCTAGTTCTTGAGCTTGACAAAATATAAAATAACAAATATAAACATTTACCATAGAATCATGAGCATTTGCCCCAAATCTCTACAGTTAACCCTGAATATCTGTGATTCAATCATCTCTTTCTAGTATTATGGACATGTATAGAAAATAAGATCTCTTTACAGGAGATAATTACTTCTCACAGTTGGTTTACCTAAACAATGACAGTGAAAAGTCACAGGTCTAAAAACACAAAAAAGTTGGCCTCATGAGATAATGTTTTAAAAAAAGATAAAGTTGAGATGTTTTTGGAAAAACATAAGCAGTTTTAAAAAAGGCACAAAACTTCCTCTTTACCTTGATCAGGGAATTATTTACCACCTGTAGCCTCTATGTGCTATTTATTTAAAAGCAGTAGGTAAAAAGTGACCTTTCAACAGAGAACCCTTGCTTCACTTACAAGGCCTTTACAAGGCCTTGCTTATGGCCACAAATGAGACATAGCTGGAATCATTTCTGGGGTATAATGTAAGAATTTTTGGTGATTAATCACTTATACAATCCTTTGAAAATAAAAATCTTCTACATGGGTCCTAAATTCATAAGACCTAGGAACCGTAAGTCATCTGTGTGAAGAACCTTACTGTATGATTATTCATGGAGTGATGGTTGGTTAGAAGACAGGAAGAAGAGAAAGGGGTTCTTTTATGGGGTTAAACAAATCCTATAATGTTTCACTAAATGCAAATTAGCCTTAAAAATACACAGGGATGCCGTGGTACCAATACTGGTGTGAAGAACAGAGGGCCTGTGTTCCGATCCCAGCAATACCACTAATTTGCCAAGATGTTGTACAAATCACTGAATCTCATTTTCCTTTTTTTTTTTAGGGTATTGGGTTAGATACAGTGGTTTTAAAACTGAGCTCCAAAAAGTACTCAGTACCTCCAATAGGGGGACCTGAGGGATGGCATTGAGAGGGTGATAATATCAGCACTCCAGCCTCCACCCCACTCCACTACCATTTCAATCAATCCAGATGATGCCACTTCAGTCACTTTTATAGATTAAATATTTAAAAGGTTTCTATATTCGCTTTAAGAAAATTTTGTTTGAAAAAGGATCATTGGTTAAAAGTTGAAAACCAGTAACTTGCTCAGACTTAAAGACTGGAGACTCTTCTTAACACTTTGCCCATCATTAATTTAAGAAGGTGATACCTCGTGTCAACTGGAAATAAACTCATACTACTAGGTTATTTAGACTCATAATTATTTAGAACATAGATTATTATATAAAAATCTGATGAAATACAAAGAGTAGGAGGTGAATTTTTACTAGGGTTGAGGCCTTCTTAATACTTTAAATATTGCAGGTTAACAAAGAAAAAAATCTGCATTTTAAGGTATAGTTCATTTAATTCCTTTTTTCTATCCAAAGTAGCCAATCAAGGGTTCTATACTGAAAAGTATCTTAATGAACCTATTATTTTACAGATGAGTTATCAGAGGGTTACTGAGTTGCTTGAGGAGGTATTCCATATCTGGCATTCTTTCCTCTGCATCATTTGGTTTTGCCAAAGTATAAATTCATGAGCTACCTGACAACCTCTAAGTGGTTTTCTGTGTCTTTCTTTGTCTCTATCTCTACCTCTGTCTCTCTCTTTCCCTCCTTCTTTATCCCTTCCTTCCTGCCTTCTTACCTTCCTTCTTTTTCTTTCTCTTTTTGCTTTCATTTATTCACAAAATAAGTTTTGAATCTTAATAAGAAGCTCAACACTCTACCAGCACTGGGAATTTGCAGTTCCATAAGAAGATCTAGTACTTGTGTCATGGAGTAGGTAGTCTAGATGAGGAGACAGACAAGTAAATTGCCTGTACAAGTCTAGAGTACTAGGTCCTATGGGAGAAATATTCAAGGGTGCTGTTGAAGCAAGAGGCAAGACTTTTAAATTAGAGAAACAATTGGACACAGAGGAAGTGGCACTCAGAGTATGTTTTGAAGAAAGAGGAGGAATTAAGTAGACAAAAGGTATGTGTGGGCCTGAATATTTGTATGTATGTGGGCTGTGGAAAGGGTATTCCAGGTAGAAGAAAAAAAGACACAGATGCCTAAATAGTTGGTGCACTGGGGAATCAGCAAGTTTCAGCAAGGCTGGATGGATGAATACATGTCAGAAAGGAGGCTGGGAGATGAGAACTGTAGGAAGCAGGAAAATTGTAAGCGATCTTACAGGATAAAGTTTATGAGAATAAATCTTATCCCAAAATGTTATGGTATAAAAGATAGCTATTGATCAAGTGTATACTATCTCCAGAGCTGTGTCTTAGAAAGTAATTGGCAGGTTTATGTCGAGAGACTGTCAGGGGCCAGTCCTGAGATGGCAGATCCATTCACATGAGCTTCCAGGCATCCAGGAGAGAGGAGTGAGGGCTATGGTATGTTCTGAGGACAACTGACATCAGGGAATAAATCAATGACAAATAAATGAATAATTAACCCTGATTTTACCTGAGAGTCTAAGAAAAATACATGGTAAGGAATAGATTTTTTAAAAAAAAGATTTTATTTATTTATTTTTAGAGGCAGGGGAAGGGAGGGAGAAAGAATGATAGAAAAACATCCATGTATGGTTGCCTCTTCTGCCTGCAACCCAGGCATGTGCCCTGACTGGGAATCAAACCAGCAATCCTTTGGTTGGCAGGCCGGTGGTGCTCAATCCACTGAGCCAGGGTGAGGAATAGGTTTATTTTGTTCCTTCAAGGGACCTGGCTACACTTGACATAAAAAATAAAAATCCTACTGCAATTCCACAACTAGAAAATACTCCCACAGATCCTTTCATGACATTAATTTCAGCCTTCTGCCTTGGCTGGTGTGGCTCAGTTGGTCAGAGTGTTGTTCCATAAACCAAAAGGTCACAGGTGGCGGGTTCAGTCCACAGTAGGGGTGCGTAAAAGAGGCAACCAATCCATATTTCTCTCTCATTTTGATGTTTCTCTCCTGCACTTCCCCCATCTCTGAAATCAATTAAAAGTTTAAAGAAAGAAAAATACAACTGAAAAAATTCAGACTTCCAACTCTCATAAGTTCACCATTCAGCAAATGTTTCCAGGAGAGTTAAATATAGTATTGTGTTAAGTTTGTTTGTTTGTTTGTTTGTTTTTGACAGAGTAACAGAGTAATTGTAATATTCTGACCTTGGGTTTTCTTTCTCTGCATATTGGGTGCATTTTTATCATTCTGAAGTCAATTTAACACTTTATAAGTTCAGAGAGATATACTAGTTTTGGCCCAAACTCCCTGGAAAAGGGTAAAAATTAGTGCAGGAAAGAGATTTGAATCCATCAGATCAATGAAAATGGCCAATGTGCGAATTGTGCAGAACCAGTTGTACACACTGCGGTGAACTCTGGGTGAATGTATATGTATGTGAGAAATGATCTGTGTTGTAGACCATAGAAACCGAAAGACCTTATTTTAAAACCAAAGATTATAACTAACACAGACAGAAGTAGATCTGAACACGCATTTATTTTCTTTTACTTATTGTACTGGGAAGACTCAGTTTGGATCACAGGGCCAGTGTTTCTCAAACTGTGGGGCCAACATCAATGATATCAGCCTGACCTGGGAACTTAGAAAACCAACCACTTCAGACTTCCTAAAAAAGAAAGTATAGAACAGGTGAGGTAGTGAGCTGGGTTTGACCAGCCCATTAAGAGTGCTGATGTGCACTCGAGTTGAGAACCGCTGGGACTGAACTGTTATCACAGCCCATAGCACAGACTACAGAATCAGACAGACGTAGCTCCAGATTCTGGCTTTGACACTAAATTGATGTAATCCTGGGTAATTTACTTAACTTCTCTGAACTTTAGTTTCCTCTTTTGTAAAATGAGGATAAATATATGCCCTACTGTACAGGGTCAGTGTAGAGACCAAGGATTGATTGGTTCATTGATTCTATACTTACCCATTGGGCATCTGTTCCTCCTAGGCACCGTGTTAGGCCCTCGATATTTAGTGGTGAATAAAACAGACAAGGTCCTCACTTGGGAGAGGGAGGATGCACATTCTAGTGCATTCCATGTTGTGGGAACTCAGCATCAAGTCCATTTGGCACACGGAATGATCTCAATAAATGTTATTTGTGATGAGTATTAGCTAATTGTTTCTTTGAATCAGAATTCGAAAGCAATGCCATTTTCAATTTTCTCAATTCAGCTTTTGGAAATATTGTTAAGATCAATACAGGTTTGGCTGGAGCAGCACTTTGGAATACAAACACACAAACACCCCGGCTTTTGAAGGAGGAAAAAACCTAGGGACTGTAATTTATAAAAATAAAAGTGCCACAGAACCTAAAGACAACATTTTACCCTAATGAAAATGGAGATAAACTCAAGGGCTGCTGATCAGGCCATTTTGAAATATTGACTGCGTTTGTAAGGACTTCAAACACCCCAAAGTTTCTGTACGATTGCCTGCTGAACACATTAAAAAAATGGACTGTTCCATTATTAAATGATGCTTGAAAGCTTTGTTTGATCTTCTGGGTATCCAGGAAAAGCTGCTACAACTTTCTTAACAGCCTCTCTCATCTGGTGATGGAGGCCTAGTCATTTGAATAAAAAAGGGCAGAGAGAACGCTGAGAGGCAGTTTGATCTAACTCAACCTTTTCAAATGACTACACTAATTTTAAACATATGAATTTAACTGTATGTTTGCCCCTTTATAAACAGGGCGAACAAACAGTATATCATTTTTACACTTGAACTGTATTATGATTTTAATGCAGGCTCAGGTGAGGTGAGGTCAGAAGATACAATTAAATGGATCTGGTACCAGCTGGAGATTAGGCTCTCTTTAACCATGCTTGGGTGATTTATCCATCAACAACTCATGTACTGCTCCATAAAAATTGATATCTGTTTAAAAATAGGTATTAAAATACAGTGTACTTTTAAAATTAGAGACTAAAATATTGTGTAGTTGCCAGCAGGTAGTTTATTTAATATTCATGTGCAATATGAAACAGAAAGATTCCTGTTCTTGGAATAAATACCTATTAGAATAAATTTGCCCTAGCTGCTGATAAATGTGGAGCTTCTGTGCTTGGTCAAATCCTTGGAAACAAATGCAGAAGCAAACTTCTAAATCATTTACAACCCCCCAGCATGTGAAATGGTGATATGTAATTACCTAACTTGTTAAATAGCTCTCTCTGTTCCTCAAGGATTTATTCCAATGCTGTTTTTTTTTTTAAATGAAAGGCTGCTTAAAAACAAAAACAGAAAAAAAAAGGAAACAGAAATGCCAAGTAAACATGTGTATTAAGGGGAAATACAAAATCTTGGTGTTTTTACATATTTTACTGTGGACTGTGAACGGTAGGTAGATTTTGATTTTGTGGTGGAATTTGGTTCTTAATACATGTAAATTTAAATATTTGGCTTTTCAGTATTGAAGGCAACTTGGAGCTTTAAGTAAAGGGCAACCATTTGCCTGTTAATATGCATATCAAAAACTTAAACAAATGAGCATTTAACAGTAATATTTGATTAACCATTCACTGAAAGAAAAGTAATTCTGCCTGTCTAATCCAGTAATTTATATAGTTTAGTGATTTGCTTGTCAATAATGAACATATTGCCCTAATATATTACTGTAATGCTTCATTTTCATTAAGACATCTGCCAACTTTTCAAAAAACCTTTTCCATTTGGGATGTGACTTATAATTGTAGAGTCCCTTGGGGGGAGTTTCAATATTATTCTAATCAATTTTATCCACAATACACAATATGGATGATTACATCGCAATGTAATTTCCAAAGTTACCTTCTCGCATTAGTCATTTGCAAAGAGAGGAGACACTGCCGATGTCCCCAGAACATATTTAGAAAGGAAACTCACTGTAGCAGTGGAGCAAAGAATATTTTTCATCATGTGAATGCATCTCAACATGAATATGTATATGTACAGATATGCTTTCATAATTTACAACTATACTTCAAAGCTTTATGGTCTATAACATTTATGTTATTTTTATGCAATCAGATGATAATGGATTTTACAACCATGAGGTTCAAAAGTTAAAAAGTCCTCTAAGATCTTCCTGTGTGTGGACTCCTATGATTATGTCATAATCTTTTTTCTTTTTTATAATAAGAGGAGGTGGATCACAGTTCCATGGAAAACTGGAAAAATAAAAGTGGTCTTACTCCCATGCCAAACTGAATTGAGGCTGTGAGAAAGTCATTCCACTAGACTCTGTCCATGATGTGATGTACTATCTTGGTTTCCATTGGGACTCTCCGTTTCAGTTTTAAACTTTCTCTGACCCACGGGTGGAAGAGTTATGCATGACGCTTATTAAGGGACTGCTCCAGGACCTCCCCAAATTATCACCATTGATGTTGCCCCCATTGTCATCTGATCTGTCTTGAAGAGTAGAAAGCTTACTGCTAACATGTCACAGAAACTTAGTGTCAATTCAGGCACATTAAAGAAGAGACAAAGAGGTCTAGTAAATAGCTTGAACCTGTAGAAATAAAAGGAAATCAGAATAACAAATAATAAAACTTTTGATGAACAGTAAGTCAGTGATAGTATCAGGAAAGTTTAGTTTTTTGGATTTTCTGCTTGTTTTCACCAACTTTTTCTGTCTCCCATTTTTTAAGAATTAGCAGGGAGTAGCAAAAATGAGCCCCAATTCTCAGGATTCTACATTCAAGGCTTTCCCTATTTTAATGGATTTATAAATTACTTCAACAAGTAATTTTGATTTTAAAGCTTTTAAAAAACTGTTCATCTTATTATTAGGTTGAATGAATTAAAATAAACAACATTGGCTCTTTCCTAACACAAGCAGATACTAATTCATCATCAATGTTAATAAAGTTGTCATTAACAAATATTTATTAAGTGTTTATCAAACACAAGGTGGTTTCCTAGAACATATATTAAGAAAAGTTTAAAACATTACCTGGAGACTTAATGAAAGCTTAAAAACTAGAAAGGTACTTCTTGTTTCTGTTCTATTTAAATGATTTAAACTTCATCAAAATAATCTTGATTATATATTACCAAGCCTTTTAAATACTCATGGAATAAGGGAAAAAGTATTCCAAGGTGGAAAAATTGATGGGCCAAGTTTTGGGGCAGCAATCTGGAAAGGATGTCTGGAAGATTATAACGCTTGATGGAAACCCGTGTTCATATAAGTCAGAAGAGGGTTAGGTTATAAAGACAGAGCGGACCCAGATCGGGGAGAACTCTTTATTTTAAGATAAGTATGAGGCCTTCCTTCCAAACGGAAGTAATTTAAGGGTTTTTAAGCCTGGGAACTACACTTGGAAAAAGCTACTTGAGAGCATCTCAGCGGTTGTGTATGTGATGGATTGGAAGGGGAAGGGACTCTAAGTAGGTAGAATAGTTAAAAGGCTATTGAAATAATCTATGCATGAAATGGTAAAGGCCTGGAATAAAAATCATGTAATTTATAAATGGAAGGGCTTTCAGATCATCTAGTGCAGTGGCTTTCAACCTTTTCTCCCCCAAGTAAGTCATAGTAAAGAAATGTGTTTTATCTACACACACATACATATAAAATAAAACAAAGGTTGAAGAGAACCATATTTAGCCTTAGTATTTATGATGACATTTGACATTTTTTGCTCTATAATTTTCAAATTTTAGAAATGGCTAATGGGAATGCATTATATTTAAGATTTTCTGACAGGCTGTGACTTGCTGTTTGTGAAACAGAGATCAGGTGTAGCCGCTTTATTTTTCAGAAGAGAAACTGAGGCACAAAGACACCGAGAGACGTGCTCAGGGTCTCACTGCTGGTGATGAGCAGCCAGGTCCACGCACTCCCACTGAAAGACACAATGGTCAGGGTGGTGCTATGGTAGAAACAGATCTGGTAGAGGTTTCGGAGGAGACATAAACAAAGTAAAGTAACTACTGTGAAAAATCAAAGTCAATTGAAATTTTATTTCTGGTCAGTTGGGTAAACAGACTTGCCATAGAACTACAGATGTCTGAAGAAAGACCTGTGTTGGGAGAAATACATGAGTTCACATTGAAATTAAAAGGGCAGAGGGATAGCAAGCTGCCCAGCAGGCAGGGAGAGCTGCAGAAGTAAGTATTCGAATGAAAAACCTTGTAGGTCATCAATTTAGGAATGATCAGATGACATTCAATATAATAAATACATATTGAATACTTCTCTTCATGGCTCTGTTACAAGTACTAGGGATTCATAGATGAGTAAAATGAGGTCCCTGTACATGAAAGCCCTTGTTCAAAAGTTTGTTGATAGTGCTGCCCTTCCTTGGAATTAAACCATTATTGTTGCTAAAATTTCAATAAGATTTATTTTTTCAAATTTAAAATTCCTTTTAAAAAACCTTTACATTTTTAATCTTCTGTGGTTTGATTCAGTAAATTTACACTGACCTTTACACCAATATGCATTGTTTTTCTCAGAAATAATGCAGTCGTGTGTGTGTGCGTGCGCGTGCGTGTGTGTGTGTGTGTGTGTGTGTGTGTGTGAAGTGTCTTCCCGTTTGACACCTACCAATATTCTTTAATGTGGCAAGTTGCTTCTTTCCAGATTACCTCTGAAGAGAAACAGCTTTTGACAGGGAAATGAGCAGCTGGGTGGCAGCCTACAGCAACTCTGTTATTTTGCACTGATATAGCATTTTAATATAAATGGCTGAAATGCAATCTGAAAATAGTTATTCATCACAAACAAACTCTACAAAGCTGGTTAGCATTTAAGCTGTTACATTTATGTACTGACTTCTTCCTAGGTGCTTCTCTTCCTTTAACAATAATGATGGTGATTTTCACATGTCCTTTGAGGGAGGAAGAAAGGGTGCTGATTAACGTAAAACTGGTTTGTCCCCCAGAGCACATTTGGCCTATCTGCATACATTTCAGATTGTTGTAGCTTGGAAGGAGTTTGTTTGTTCCTGGTGTAACAGTGGGGATTGTAACCCACCCCACCACTCTTCTGACATTGTTTCTCTCAGTGCTGACTCTGACTCACAGGTGCCCTGTAGATAAACAGAATGTTCGTATAAGAATCCTAGGGTGGGGCAGGGGAGAGCAACAGGGGAAAATGTGGCACAGCTGTAATTGAACAACAAGAAAAAAGGCTAATTTAAGAAAGTTTAAGAAAATCTACCACAGAGGATATTGTGAGGTAGAAAACTATTATAAAATATAATTTTTTTAGCATTTACAAAGTGGATCTACTATATAATGTGGCAACCTGGAATTATTCAGTATAGGGCCTACAGTCCAACGCTATGAAACAGGCTGTAAGAACAAAGTGGCAAAATGCCCAGGATATGTTACAAAGTGTCTATGGAGATGGCTGAAATAAAATAAAATCTAGTGTTGAAAGGGGGAAAAAAAGAATCCTAGAAACTCACTTCAGAAGACTCAGACTCCCCCCTTCAGACATCCCAGCTCTGGGAGATTTGTTGACCTTGCATCGTAGAGCCAGCTGACTAAACCAGGATGATGCACACCAGACCATCACTTACCTTATCAAATTGGACTGTGCTCTTCTGTGCGCAGAGAGCTTTCCAACCCCCTCCTTTGATCTCTTTGTTCAATTCCCCTCTTCCTCCTTATAAAAACCTCTGCCTCCACTGAGATGCGGAGATGGGCTTGGAGACATGAGTCCCCCATCTTCCAGATGGCTAGGATGTGAATAAACCACTCTACATCAGCACCCGTTTCTTGAGTATTGCTTTTCAGAGCAGCAAAGCAGCCTGGCCTGCATTTGGTTGCACTGGCATCTAGTAGGTGGAGACCAGAGATGCTGTTAAACACCCCCCAATGCACAGGAAATCTCCCTCCCCCAGCTCCTTCATCACAATAAAGAGTGTCAACAGCTGATGTTTTCAAGAGAGTATAAATGTAAAAACAGATAGAGAGTAACACAGAGAGATTTTTATCTCCAAGTCTTCTTTTACACTCATTTTAGTTTTCCATATGCAGTAAACAGTCTGTCGCAGCGAGCTTCACTGAGTTCTTGCCTGTCACCTGACACTCATCCTGACCTGGTAAGCCCACTTCTGGGAATTTATCTTAACGAAAACAATCTGAGAGAAAGGCATCATCATAGATATGATCTTTGTAGTTTTATTTAAAACTTAAGATATAACCCTACTGTAAGATAAATTGATTTAGAGGTCATAATTTAGCACATGAGAAAAACGTACATTCTACAGTCAGAACTGAAATTCAGGAGAGAGGTTAAAGCAGGTAATATAAATTTGGAGTATTAATGTTGCCCTAAGATTCAACATATCTATATCTCTAGGTGCACTTTAATCTGCTCCGATTTCTTACTTATTGGGTTGGCAAAAAACTCAAACCTCAGTTACTGTTAAGGGTTCCCAGCCTCTGTCTTCAATGTGATTATGAAAGAATGCTGAGTTTGCTTGGGGCTGAAAAACTAAGGGGCAACATGGCTCTTAATTTGAGAGAGTCTGTATCCTCAGTATTACTTCTTTTGCTTTTTCTATTATGCAATGCTGCTTTTGAGCCCTGCTGCCCACAACATAAATGCACTCAGAGATGGCCTCTCAGCCTTCATACTTTCTCTTCCTGGTGGGTTTGAGGAGGGCCCCTTGGAACCAGAGATTGAGCCTAGCCACCCCGATTTGTTTTGAGGTGCTTCAACTTCTTCTTGGTGAGATCTTGCTCCATTTGCTCTTCCCTCTCAAAAAATAAATTTCTTCTTTCTGAGGCAAAAACACCAAAGCTCCTTTATTCCCCATTCTTTCAAGGGCAAAGAAGATATTTAGAAAGGCCATGAAGCAATTACCTGGACTTGGATGTAAGAGGGAGAGGGAGAGAAATACAATGATAAGGTTTTTTTTTTTTTAAATAAAACCAGAATAGTTGAAAACCATGGCAAGAAAATCAGAGTACACAGCAAAAAGTTGAAGATACTTTGCTTCTAGTGAATGTTAATAAGATAAGCAAGTGAAAAGATAGAAAATTGTAATCAGAAGGATAGGATAATATTCCAGGAAGCAGGAGATACTGGTTATAATCATATCTATGAGAAATTCCAGAAAGACAAAGCATTACAAGATCTGATACATTATTTGAATTGGATCATGAAGAGATCACCAAGACAAGGAAATCTCTAAGAGTGCAATTTCAGGAGCATAACAAATGCTAGGTGAGAATATATAGGAATAAGAGGGTAAGTAATAGATATAAAAATGAGGGCAGTCCGATCAGTTAGTTTTAAAATCTAGTAGTGAAAACAAATTAGAAAACAGAGCCTGTCTATGAGGGACAATAAAGCATAAAAGAGAATTTGTTGTGTGATGACACCTAATGTACATACATTTGTAAGCAAAAGTAGGGAGTTTCCTTGGACAAGAAGAGCTTGAAGACAAGGCAGAGAAGGGAAATTGACAGGGAAGAAACTGCAAAGGAGGGAATGAGATTCAGAACACAAGTAGAGGACATAACCTTTGAAAGGCGGAAGGACACGTTTCTGAGACTAAACAGGTATATAAACATGTTTTTACATGAAGCAGCTGGAAAATGAGAAAGATTCCTTTTAACAATGCCCATTACTTGAGTAACACTGGCAGGGTCCGTGTTAGAGAGGGCAAGTAACTTGGGGACCAGATTCAGAGACTGATGGTTTGTGGAGATGTTTTCCCCAAACTAAAAGTTTAATATAGTTTATTAAAATAAAATAACGGTGAAGCAAGCTTAGCTTTGTATTAATTTTTTTGTATATATGCAAATTTATAGCTACCATCTCACCTCCTTGTAAATGCCAAGACATGCTAATATAAAATCATTTTTTAAAAAAATGAATTATGATTGCATCTGGAAGTGCAACCCATGCATCAACTTGGACTGACACAATTGTTTTTATTTCTAATAAAGGCCTTCATTTACTTAAACTGTCGCTCCCCAGGTATTCTATTTCTCTTTTAAACATGTAAGACAATTGCTATATAAAAAAGGAAATGGCACTGAATCAAAGCCATTGAAAGTATTACTAGGAAACTTGATAGGGCTACAAAGTGTTTTAATCTTGAAAATGCAGTAAAATTTGACTCCATCATAATAACCACAAGAGGCAGATCAATATGACTGAGTTAAGGTCTGTTCTATAAATCATCACTTGGTGAATGAATTAGGAAAAAGATAAGCTGTAACCAAAATTGTGAAGAGTGAGACAGTAACACTCCTCTCTGGAATTAGATTCTAATAAAGTTCAACTTGGGGCTGCAAAATGGAGACTTATATGTTGTGTACTGTGGGCAATGGTACACCTACTGATGAGTCTAACCTTGGTGTAGAATCTCGGGTTTTGAAGGCATGATTCTCACTATTTTTATGTAAGGTAATAGTAACAACAACAACAAAAACGAAAACTTAAATCACAAACATAAGCTGAAGTTTTGATATGTGACTATTAAGTGTGAAGTTTAGCAATATATGTTTGTGATGTAAGGGCTGTGTGTGCGTTAACGATTTTTGTGGCTCTAAATTGTTTAGTTTAGCTAAACAAACATTTGGTTAGCATCAACTACATACAAAGTACTGCACGAGAACTGCAGGTAATTTAAAGATGGAAGAGACTGGTCCCTGATCTCCAAATACTTAGATTTTGCAGGTAGAATAATACAAACAATTGTTGAAATTATGCATAGCCAGAATTATTATGAAACTGCAAATACAATTTTATTGAAGCATGGGAGAAAGGAAATGTTTTTACCATTAACTTTATAAAAATATAGTGTTAAAGTAATTTTTCAATGTTTGTTTTTTTGTTTGCATTATTATAGATCAGCATAGTACCTGCCTATGCATATTAGGCATTAAATAATATTCGATTAAATAGAAATTGATGGAGGAGTGTTGAAAACTTTTAGAGAGAAGATAGGATTTGTTGATCTAATCAAGCATTTATGAATCTCTTCTGAAGATACAGCATTTGACAAGGTGGTCACATGGTCACAGTCCTTGTCCTCACAAAGCTTCTAGTCTGTCAGACTTTGAAAGTTGAAGGCATTAAATACATTTAAATAAGTGTAATACAATTAAAGTTTGAAATTTAAAGATGAATGGCCTATTGCAAGCATGAATATTAAATAAGAAAGGGAAGAAAAAAATGTTTCAAATATAAAAGACAGTTTAGGTGAGACAGAAACAGTTCCAGAAGTCACCGTGAAGCATTTGGTTAAGATTTAACCTCTTGGTATCATAATTAAAAAGTGAGGCATCACTCTGGAGAAGTGAAAAAAAAAAACCCTCTGAGACAAAGACTGATTTTTTTCTTTCATTCCCCTTGCCTGGGGAGATATATCTGATAAAACGTTACAAGCAAGGTCTGAGATTCTGCTGCCTGTTTTCTTCTACAATGTTTACAGTTTTGGTCTAACATTTAAGTCTTTGACTCATTTTGAATTTATTCTTCTGTGTGGTATAAGAAGGTGGTCTAGCCCTGGCTGATGTAGCTCAGTGGATTGAGTGTGGGCTGCGACTAAAGGATCACCAATTCGATTCCCAGTCAGGTCACATGCCTGGGTTGCAGGCCAGGTCCCCAGTGGGGGGCCACATGAGAGGCAACCACACACTGATGTTTCTCTCCCTCTCTTTCTCCTTCCCTTCCCCTCTTTAAAAAAAAGAAAAGAAAGAAAAGAAAAGAAGGTGGTCTAGTTGAATTCTTCTGCATGTATATGTCCAATTTTCCCAACACTATTTGTTGCATAGACTATCTTTAGCCTACTGTACAGGCTTGCTTTGTCAAATATTAATTGACTATGAAGGTGTGGATTTATTTCTGGGCTCTCTGTTCTGTTCCATTAATCTATGTGTTTGTTTTTATTCCAGTACCAGGCTGTTTTGATTACTTTAGCCCTATATTATAGTTTGATATTAGGTAGCATGATTCCTCCAACTTTGTTCTTCTTTCTCAGGATCGCTGTTGCTATGCAGGGCCTTTGTGGTTCCATACACATTTTTGAAATATTTGTTCTAGGTCTGTGAAATACATCATTGGAATCTTGATAAGAATTGCACTGAATCTATAGATTGCTTTGGGTAATATGGACATTCTAATGAAGTTAATTCTTCTTATCCATGAACACAGTATATGCTTCCACTTATTTATATCTTCTTGAATTTCTTTTTCCAGTGTCTTATAACTATCTGAATACAGGTCTTTTACATCTTTGATATGTTTATTCTTAGGTATTTTATTCTTTTTGTAGCAATTGTGAATGGTATTGTTTTCTTAATTTCACTTTCTGTTAGTTTGTTATTGATATATAAAAATGAAATTGATTTCTGGATATTAATGCTTGTATCCTGCTACTTTGCTGAATTCATTTATTAGTTCTAGTGGTTTCTTGGTGAAATCTTTGTGGTTCTCTATGTATAGTCTAATGTCATTTGTAAATAATGACAGTTTTACTACTTTTTTTCCAATTTAGATGCCTTTTATTTCTTCTTCTTGTCTGTTCGCTGGGGCTAGGACTTCCAGTACTATGCTGAACAAAAGAGGTGAAAATGGATATCCCTATATTGTTCCTGATCTTAAGAGGAATGCTTATAGTTTTTGTTTACTGAGTATGATGCTGATATGAGTTTGTCATATATGACCTCATTTTATGTTTAGATACATTCCCTCTAATCTCGCTTTGCTGAGAGTTTTTATCATAAATGGATACTAGATTTTATCAAATGATTTTCTGCAACTATTGATACAATCATTTGGTTTTTATCCTTCATTTTGTTTATGTAGTGATCACATTTATTGGTTTGCAAATGTTGTACCAACCTTGCATTCTCAGAATGAATCCCACTTGATCATTTTGTGTGATCTTTTTGATACATTGATGTATTTGGTTTAATTTTTGCACAGCAAAGGAAATCATCACCAAAATAAAAAGACAACCCACAGAATGGGAAAACATATTTGCTAATTAATATATGCAGTAAGGGCTTAGTAGCCAAAATTTATAAAGAACTTACAAAACTCAACACCAAAAACAAACAAACAACAATTAAAAAATGGGCAAAGGACCTGAACAGACACTTCTCCAAAGAGGACATACAGACAGCCAATAAACATATGAAAAGATGCTCAAAATCACTAATCATCAGAGAAGTGAAAATTAAAACCACAATGAGATACTATCTTAAACTTGTCAGTATGGCTATCATCAATAAATCAACAAACAAGTGCTGGTGAGGATGTGGAGAGAGGGGAACCCTTCAGCACTGTTTATGGGAATGCAGACTGGGGCAACCACTATGGAAAGCAGTATGGAGATTACTCAAAAATTAAAAATGGATCTGCTTTTTGACCCAGTGATCCCACTTATGTGAATATATGCAAAGGAACCCAAACCACTAATTTAAAGAACATAAGCACCCCTATGTTCATTGCACCATTATTTACAATTGCCAAGATACGGAAGCAGCCCAAGTGTCCATTAGTAGATAAGTGGTTAAAATAACTATGGGACATTTACACAATAAAACACTGCTTGGCTGTAAAACAGAAGGAAGTTTTACCCTTTGTGACAGTTGGTGGACCTAGAGAACATTATGCTACATGAAATAAGCCAGTCAGAGAAAGACAAATACCATATAATTTCACTCATAGTAGCATCTAATGAACAACCTGAACTAACAAGGAAAATGGGGACAGACTCATAGATGGAGAGCAGGATGACATAGATAGTGGGGTAGGGAAGGCAAGGGAGCAGAGGGGTTGAACAAAAAAGGAGAAAGGACTCACGGACATGGACAACAGTGTGGTGACTGCTAGGGGGAGGGAAATATAAGAGAACAAAATGGTAATGGTAATTGAAAATTACAATAAAGATTAAATAAAAAAGATTGAAATCGCATTTATGCTTTTTCATATAATAGAAAATTAAAACAGACTTTTCCATGGTTACCAGCCAATTTTCATTCCTTTTTCAAGTGGTTTGTTTTTTTTGTTGTTGTTTTTTTTTTTGGAGAGAGAGGGAGAGTGAGCAGTAGTTTATTTGACCCACTTGTGAATAGGCACCTAATGTTCCTTGATGTTCCTGTTGACATCGTATGGTACCATGTCTGTGTGATTGGCCCAGGTTTGTTGCTACCTCTTTAAAGGAGGTATTATTGATTAGATCCTCCAGACAGAATGATCAGTACTTTGCTGAAATACATTTACACTAAACATTTTTTGGCTTTACTATTTTTTAAGTATTTTTTTATTGATTATACTATTACAGTTTTCTCAATTTCCCCCCATCCCCCTTCTGTCCTGCCCCCCTACCCCCGCCGCAACCCTCTAGCATTCCCAACCCCTAATCCACATCCATGGGTTGTACATAAAAATTCTTTGAGTCCTCTGTTTCCCATACCATTTTTTATCTCTCTCCATCTACCTTATGCCTACTAACCATGCTTCTTCTTCCCTGTACCTTTTCTCCCCATTCCTCCCTTTCCCCTTCCCACTGAAATCCCTCTGTGTGCTGTCCATTTCTCTGATTCTATTCTTGTTCTATTTGCTTTGTTTTTGTTTTTTTTTTCTTTTCTTTTAGGTTCCTTTGTTGATAGTTGTGAATTTGTTGCCGTTTTACTGTTCATATTTTTTATCTTCTCTTTCTTAGATTAGTCCCTTTAACATTTCATATAGTAAGGGCTTGGTGATGATGAACTCCTTTAATTTGACATTATCTGGGAAGCATTTTATATGTCCTTCCATTTTAAATGAAAGCTTTGCTGCATAGAGTAATCTTGGGCGTAGGTCCTTGTATTTCATGACTTTAAATACTTCTTTCCAGCCCCTTCTTGCCTGCAAGGTTTCTTTTGAGAAATCAGCTGATATCCTAATGGACACCCCTTTCTAGGTAATTGTCTTCTTTTCCCTTGCTTCTTTTAGGATTTTCTTTTTGTCTTTAATCTTGGGTAACTTAATGATGAAGTGCCTTGGTGTGTTCCTCTTTGGGTTCAACTTCTTTGGGACTCTCTGGACTTTCTGGACCTTCCTGGAAGTCTGTTTTCTTTGCCAGATTGGGAAGTTTTCCTTCATTATTTATTCAAATAAGCTTTCAATTTCTTGATGTTGTTCTTCTCCTTCCGGCACCCCTATAATTCAGATATTGGGACATTTCAGGTTGTCCCAGAGATTCTTCAGCCTTTCCTCATTTTTTTTGGATTCTTGTTTCATCATTCTGATCCGGTTGGATGTTTATTTCTTCCTTTTGTTCCAGATCATTGCTTTGAGTCCTGGTTTCCTTCCTGTCATTGTTGATTCCCTGAATATTTTGCTTTATTTCATTTTGGGTATCTTTCATTTGTTCTTTCATTTTTCGACCAAGCTCAATCAGTTCTGGGATCATTTTGATTAGCAGGGCTTTAAATTCTCCATCAGATAGGTTTGTAATCTCCTTATCGCTTAGTTCCAAGGTTTTGCTCTGTTCTTTCATTTGGGTCATATTTCTTTGTCTTGGTGCAGCTGATAGATTGTAAGGGGGAAGGGCCTTAGGTATTCACCAGGGTAGGGCAACCCTCTTTGTTGCTCTGTGGCACTACCTGTGAGGGAGGGGCCAGAAAGAGAAGAGTGCAGTTCACCTGCTTGAGCATACTTTTCAAAGAACTCTGGAGTCAGACTGGGGAAAATCTCCTACCATGGCAACCCCATCCATAGCCCTCAGTCATCTCTAAGTGTTAGTTCCCCCTTAAGTCAGCCCCTCCCATGCAGCCCTCCGAACTCAGCAGACATCCCTACCCCACGGTCTGCCTACCCCATGGTCTGGAGTGTTGTCACCGTTTTTCTGATTCTGCCCACGCAGTCCTCTGCCTTAAGGGTCTTTGTTCTGGTTGATTTTTTCTTTAATTCCTTGGTTGTCAGAGTTCCATGCAGGTTGATTTTCTAGTGCTTTTGGTTGTTTATTGATTTTAGATTGGCCATTATTCTCCTTTTGGTTGTGTGAGGAAGCGAAGGGTCTCTACCAACGCCTCCATCTTGGCCGAAACTCCCATTGATGTTTCTTCCCCTCTCTTTCTCCTTCCTTTCCCCACTCTCCTGGGCTCTGGCACAAGGAGGTCAGACTGGACTAGAGCCATGTGAGGAGAGTCTGGGGTTGGTGGCTTTGGGGTGAAAGCTGAAGGGTCGGCCACCAGAATTGCTGTGTTGAGTCATACCCCATACTGCAGAAGCCAGCTCTCTTTGGCACAACACTCCCCTCCAACCTTGGGGGAAGCAATAGCCCCATAGACAGGAATCTCCCTCCTGGCTTTACTTTTAGCATTTGGGCTGAGTCATGCATAAGTTGCTCAGCAGAACATTTCAAATACTTTGCTTCATGTCCCTGTGCCCCGAGGGCCCTCAAATTGGCATTGGATGGCTTACTTTCCTTTATTTAAGGACTTTGGTCACACATAAGTAGAAGAAGTCACAGTAGAAGATAGTTTGTACCACTCCAGACACTACTGTAATTTAGTCATAGATTTCTCAGTCTGGTGCTGCCTGATCTGGTTAGCTAGGTGCCTGGTACAGCCTGAGAAAGAACAGGTGCTAAGTAGTAATGGTCTCATCCTCTCTAGTCTTTCTGATCAGGAAGATCTGGGGCACGATGGCCACTGATTCCAGGTAGAGAGAGAAAGTCCACAGGATTTCCAGGGGAGTGAAATTATAGTTCTCAAAGAAGGAGAGGCCAATTACTGAGACCAGAAGAAACTCCAGCTGGAATGTGTAATTCTCATTGTCAAATATTTTCTGAAATTCCCCATAGATCATGTACACTGTGACATAGGCACAGATAAGAAAACTTACCTCATGACTATGTTGTAGATGAAGATAAAGTTGGTGAACAGGTCTATGTACCTGGTAAAGAGGAAAGTGAGATAATCTGGCTCTTCTAGAGGTGTGTGTATAGCACTTGGATCTCCAGATCTTCCTCAACAGCAAGGTCATGGCCAGGAAGTGGCACACATTGCCAAAGATACCCAACACATTCATGGTCTAGACAACCAAGCTGGCTCTATGCCCACAAACAGTCAACTCCTGGAAAACTTTCTGGTGGGCTAGGTGGTTGCCATGTTCCCCCGGCCAGCCTGTGGGATTCCCGGCTCCCTCAACTCCACTCTCTGCCCGGAAACCACTGCTCCATCAATGAGCTTTTTGGCCAGGCAGTGGTGTGGTCAGTAAAGTAGTGTTTTTTATATCATTTTTATTTTTCATTTGCAGTTTACATACAATATTATATTAGTCTCAGCAGTACACCTCAGTGATTAGACATTATGTAACTTACTAAGTGATCATCCCAATAAATCTCATACCCACCTGGCAGCATATGTTCCCTATGCTGTACTTTGCATCCCCATGACTGTTCTAGAACTACCAACTTGTACTTCTTAATCCCTTCACCTTTGCCATCCTACCTCCCTACTCCCTCCCATCTGGCAGCTGTCAAAATGTTCTCTATATCTATGACTCTGGTTCTGCTCTGCTTGTTTATTTTGTTTTTCAAATTCAGTTGCTGATATGTATTTATTGACATTTTATTGTTTATATTTTTGAGAACTTTTTAAATGACAGAGGTAGAGAAGCAAAAAATATGATTATAAGATGCAAAGTAGGTGAGTGTGTCTAAAACAGAGCTTAAGAGGGAAAGTGTGGTGGTACAGTAACAAGGAAAACTTAAGATAGTCTCTAGCGAGGTCAGAAAAGCACTACATGTACCACCACACATGTAAAGGAGTTGGCACTTGATCTACTGAACAGTGAAAACAAAGCTTTTTGAACAAGAAAATGTATTGAGAAAAATAAAGTTTTGGGAAGGTTAGTTTGCCGTTCTTGACAGGATAGGCTGGATGAAACTTTGAGAGATCCCAGTCAGAATTATTTAGTACCATTCCAGAACCACAAGAGTGAATTTTCCATGGGAGTATTGGCTATGTGTTCTGCAAAAAACAGTTGTTGAATTAATCAATGGTTATGTTTCTCTTACTGGAAAAACTGTAGTTATCAACTTCAAGTTCAAAGCAAGACTTGACTAGGAGCTTTACAATTTATATACTGACAATATTTTCCATTTCTAATGTCTTGAAAATTTCAAATCTATTTATAATCCCTGCTGTCAGAAGGAAAAAAGAGCTAATTTACAATTCATTATTCAGCCATTATTTTACCCCATATGTGGGACTAATGAACATTAGATTATAGGCAGCAAGAATGTTGATAAGGGAAAGAAGAACAGTTCCTAAAAGATGATTTGTGGCTCACACCTTTATTAGGCTCAATAAATAGTTTTTTAATATAATTCAGTACACTGAGTAGCTATATTAAAATAGTAGGAAAAGTTGTATGTTCTCTAATTTTTTGATAAAAAATATTTTTAAATGTATTAAGAAATAATTACAAATATACTTATATATGAGTATATTTAAAGTTTACTATGTGGTGATATATGTAACAATAGATCAATAAGTTGATCAATTGATCCGTAGAAAGGTAGATAGCTTGTTAAATAACTACCAAGATCAAGATAACTGACACATCCATCACCTCACATAGTTAATTTTGTGTGTATTTGTATGCATAGTAAGAATGGTTAGGATCTGCACTCAGTAGCTTTCAAGTATATGATATCATATTATTAACTATAGTCACCATGCTATAATTATTATAGATCCTTACTCTTCTTACAACTTTCTTATAATTGAAAAATTATAGTTTTTGATGTATATCACCTCATTTTCCTCTTTCCCAAAACCCTGGCATCCACCATTCTATCTGCCTGTGAAATCAGCATTTATTTTTTGTCTTTCTCTGTCTGAAATTTACTTAGTGCAATGTCCCCAGGTTCATCCTTGTTGCTGTAAATAGCAGGATTGCCTTCCTTTTATATGGCTGAGTAATATTCCACTGCATACATATACATCACATTTTCTTTATCCATTCATTCATTAGGTTGCTTCCTTATTTGATTTTATATATGAATAATACTGCATAGGTATATCTTTGACATACTGATTTCAATGCCTTTGGATATATATACAGAAGTGGGATTACTAGGTCATATGATAGTTCAATTTTTAATTATTTAAGGAACTGTCATAGTGTTTTCCATATTAGCTGAAACAATGTACATTTCCAGCAGTAGAGTATAAGGATTACCTTTCTCCACATTGATCTCTTCTTTTCTTGTTGATAGCCATTCTAACAGGTATAGGATATATTTCATCGTGGTTTTGATTTGCGTTTCCCCGATGGTTAGTAATATTGAGCACCTTTTCATATATCTACTGGTCATTTGTATTTCTTTTTTGGAAAAATATTTATTTAGGTCAATTGTCTATTTTTAAACAGAATTATTTTCTTCTTTACTGCTGAGTTATATGAGTTCTTCATATATTTTGGATATTAACCACTTATTAAATATGTGATTTGAAAATATTTTCTTCCTTCTATAGGTTGTCTTTTCAGTTTATTAAAGGTTTCCTTTGTTGTGCAGAAGCTCTTTAGTTTGATGTAGTCTTACTCGTTTATTTTAGGTTATGTTGCCTTGCTTTCAATACCTTATATAAGAAATCATTGCCAAAAGCAATATCAAGGATCTTTTTCTTCCAAGAGTTTTATGGTTTTAGATCTTATATTTAAGTTTTTGATACATTTAATTTTTACAAGTGATGTAAGATAGGGATCTATTTTCATTCTTTTTGCATAGCTGTCCAATTTTCCCAACACCATTTATTGGAGAAACTGTCCTTTCTCCATTATGTGTTTTTTGGGGCTCCTTTGTCCATACTGCATTGGTTCCATGGATCTATGTGCTTGGTTTTTTTTTTTTGTTAGTTTGTTTTTTTGTCAAAACCAGCCTACTTCAGTTACTATCGCTTTGTAATGTAGGTTGAACTTGGTAAGCGTGGTGTCTCCAGCTTTGCCCTTCTTTTCATCTCAGAACTGCTCTAGGGTTTTAGAGCCTTTTGTGGTTCTGTACACATTTCAGGAGAGTTTTTATTTATTTCTGTGAAAAATACCATTGCAATTTTGATAGGGATTGCACTGAATCTGTAGGAGGCTTCTAGTAGTATGGACATTTTTACAATATTAATTTTCCCAATTCAAGAACACAGGATAATTTTCCATTTGTTTGTGTCCTTCAATCTCTTTCATCAAAGTCTTATAGTTGCAGGATACAGGCCTTGCAAGTCCTCAAATTTATTTCTAAGTATTTTATTATTTTGATGCTACTGTAAATGGGATTTCTTTCAAGTTCATCTTCCAGATAGTTTGTTGTTACTGTATAGAAGTGCAGCTGCTTCTATAGTTGATTTTGTTCATTAGTTGGCTTGTAGAATCTTTCAATATAATTGAGCATACAGAATTGCCATTACAAGAGGAAAAATGTATGCTTTCCAAAATTTCTGGTAGAGAAAGTAATCTTTTTAAGGTACTTCTGTTTCATGTGCTTGAACTTAGTTCCCCCAGTAAACTGATAGCTTATAGATGGGGTCATGATGTCTTCCAGGTCCCTGTGCACAATGTATACTGCCAATTGTTTCTTATGCATGTATAAAATAGCAAAGTACTCCGTGTGAAAAATTCAAAATTTTTTGCCATCTGATTGCTTCTTAGTTGGGAAAAAACCATATTTGTTTCATTATTATGAGTATTTATACAAATAAAATCCTATTTCAAAAAAAAGGCCATAAAAGTAGATAATGTTATTGAATGCTTACTATGAGCCACCTTCTGGTTTAAGTTGCTCACATAGATGAAAACATTTATTCTTCACATCAGTCTATGAAGTAGGTGCTATTATTTCTATTTTATGTATGAAAGAGTTGATACAAGGAGAGGTTAAGTAAATTGTGCAAGAGGATACAATACTAAAAATGGTGAGGAGGGATTTGAACACAGACAGTCTTATTTTAGAGACATACTTTCAACCAGAGCTTTTTTTCTGTATAGGACCAGATAGTAAATATTTTAGGCTTTGCAGGCCATACGGTCTCTGTCGCAACTACTCAACTCTGCCGTTTAGTGAGAAACAGCCATAGATAATATGTAAATGATGAGCATGGCTATGTTCCAATAAAACTTTATTTATGGACACTAAAATTTGAATTTCATAAATTTTCATGTGTCACAAAATAGTATTTTTCTTTGGAATTTTCCCAATCATTTAAAAATGTAGAACTCTTTTTTAGCTGTGGGTCATAAAAAATGAAGAGGGGTGACTGTTTCTGTCCCCACAGGCTCCAGTGTGCTGACCCCTTCTCTATACTAGAATAGTCTTTAGCTTCCAGGAAAGGAATGCAGAGCCATCTGAGAATCTTCCTAGAATTTGTCACTCATAAAGGAAATTGGGACCTTTTTTATTTCTCTGCCAAACTGAGGAAGAATAAGAGAAATTGCTAAAAAATTATTTGGGATAGACCTAAAAATAAGTTATTGAGTAAAATAGCAATGAAGCAAGTTCCTGTGGATGCAAGATCTCTTTTTGCCTATTATTTATTTGGCTCAGGAAAGACTATTCTTTAGAAAGATGTCGTCTTCTTCAAATTTAGGAACAAGGACTGTAGACAAATGATCATCTAAACCATGAACGGGCCAAATAGAGCCTGCTGCCTCTTTGTGTGTGTCTGTGGGCAGTACTCCAATGAGCTGGCACTAAGAGCCATGGAGGCAAAGGGCAAGTGGGAATTATGGGGAAAAGAAGTTCTATCCTCTTCACCCACACACATCTAGTAACTGCCTTCCCAGTCACACCTTGCCACTCGCCAGAGTCCATGACAGTTGCCACCTATACACTGGGAACTCTGAAGTTTGCAACTTGGGGTATCCCATGTCAGAATCTCAGTCTAGTGAATGGCCTTACCCCTGGGCTGCTGTCCAAGCTGAGATAGCCACACTTTGCCTGCGTCTCACTGGGGCAGGCAGTGAAACCGATGATGGCAGCCACCTACCCATTTCCCACTGGGATCCCTCCTCATTGGTCTAGTTCACTATCATCCGGAGAAAGTCTTCTTTAGTCAGCAACTCAACACAAAGCTTCTCCAGTACCTAGAGTATCCACCCAGGCAAACAAGGCAAGGCAGGTCAGGGTTTTCTCTCTGTTGTATAAGTATTACTAGCATTATAGGCTTTATTTTGTATTTTGTTTCACAAAGCCTTAAATGTTCTGTATCTGCTCCCTCCCCAAATTGCCAAAGCCTGACTTAGATCATGGCAGGCACTACCAAACTGAAGAGGAAGAGGGAGAGTGAGCAGAGATTGTTTTGAATTAAAGGATGTATGATTTGGCTACAATTTAGCCCATTCAGTATTTCACTTGATAAAAGGAAAACAACTGAAGCTTAAGTAAATATGTGTCTAGAAAGTGATGGGCCTGACAATTTTTCTCTACAATCGTGTGTGACATCTGATTATCTTTCAAAATGGCACCGTCAGGAGGCTCTTCATGAAATTTAACAATGTTGTCATTGCTGTAAAACATTTTGACACTCCTCTTTTAGAGCTGCCCTCTGAATTTACAAGTTGCAAAAGATAATCTGAGAGAGGGAATATCAAGTCACATTTTAGAGCTGAAAGAATACTTGAGATCAGCCTCAATGCTTTACAGTCACACACCTCCTTCAGCCAAAATGTTAGTTCCTATCGACCACCTCGTTGTTAGCGGTGCTTGTAAATTACTTCACTACTCCGGGATGGGAGATACGTTTCCATCAAGGATAGTGAAAATAATAAGCCATGTACTGTGAAAGTCATTTTACAAAGAAGAAATGAGTACGTTCTGAATGAAGAAAAAGATCATTTTCAGTCATGGTCAATAACTTGTTTGGCCGCAAAAATTCAGGTGAATTTTCTTTTCACAAAAGTCATGTCACTCCAGGATCACACAAAGTACTTTTAGTTCTTTAATATTAAAAAGATTTTGGAGTTAAAAAACTTTCAGTTACAAAAAATTAAGTCTACCTTAATTTATGTTTTCTCTGAGTATTCTATATTGTCCAATAAATAAATATTCTAAGATAAACACAGCACTAAAAGTAGTCGCCTGAATTATAAGTCATATTGATTTTTATAAAAATGAACAAAGAGGGACTGTCATTATGATTACTTACTATTATTTGAGTAATAATCCTTCTTAGGAAATAAATAAGGACATTACTTTTGTTCCTCCACCACCAAGATGGCACCTAGGTTTTCTTTCTTTCTTTTCTTTTCCTCTTTTTAAAAATTTCACAGAGATGTGCCACAGAGAGCCACCAAATATAACAACTCCCTTTCACAACCATGTGGAAGCAACTTGTTTCCTGCCATTTCTCCCTCTTGTGATATTCCAAAGTGAAAATGAAATACAGATACTATCAAACTGTGGCTATGACAGATGAAAAAAAGAGAGACTTCTGTTTTACTGAAGTTCATTTGTTTTCCTCCTTCATTTTACAGGAAGCATCACAAACCCACAGAGTCCCTGAGAGATGGATTTTAGTTGGAGGCAGAATGCTAACTTTGCTCAAAGATGTGTAAATGCCACGTGCCCAGATGGTCCTTTTGCCTATTCATAGGGAGAGGCTCAGAAACACACATGCATCTTTCTGTGGTCAGTCATAACAGATTTGTTCTAAATAAGCCACACTGTTTTGCAAGATGGCAGGGAACTGTCAGGCTGTATTTTAAGCACAAATGTTTCTGCCAGACAGACACAGCATATACCATGTGCTTCAGGAACACACACGCGGCATTGATTTGAGGACAGAATACAGACCTTGTGTTGTCATTTCACAGCTCAAATCAATAAGCCCAGGATCTAGTTCCTGCACTGTTGCCATTCCATTGACTCAAAAATTTCATGGTAATTATTATATATAGATGAATAATAAATAAACAGACAGATAGACAGATATTTCTTTTATACTTTGCATAGTGATACTCCTTTGCCAAGCCTGATTCTGCATATTGCCCCCAAAGGGGTCATTGTGTTGGGGGTGTGTGTGGGGGTGTCCCAGTAGTCTCTTACCTAATTTATTTTTGCTACTTTTTTCTCATCAAGAGTCACATTACATTGATGTTTTAGTGATAGTAAAAGTTAAGCAACTTGACATTTTATATATTATCGCATAGACTACAGTACTTAGGAATATATAATCTAAAGTAGAAATTCTGAGATAGAAATCTTTAGTTAACAGAGATTTATTTGAAAAAAATAGAAGCAACAGTTTGTTACAAAAACTACCTTCCAGTGGTTAACCGCAATTTTGGGTAGGAAAGAATACTTAAATAACTGACTTAGCTACTACATTGAGAAAGAGCCCTGGGGCTTCTGGCTCGAGTACTGTGGGTCTCGTGATTCCCATTGGGTTTGTCCTGTCAGGCATTCTAAAGCAGGTGGGCAAAGTGAAGCCACATTACAGGAAGGTATGACTAGAAATGAAGAATGGATAGAGGTGAGCATTGGACTGGGGAGGAGGGAAAGTATGTTGTTCAATGCAGCTAATAGTTAATTAATTAACTATTTAATTATATCCCATTTCATTCCAAACAGAATTAGCAGTAGTTGACAAAGATATATATTCTGAACTTGGTGAATAATGTAGAAAAAGAAATTAAGGTTAAGAGAGAGGAAAACTGTCAGAGGTAAAGATTATATTCAAAACATTGGCTCTAAGAATTTTACCTGAGCTGGTTTTCACATTTGATTTTATGGTTCCTAGCAGCCAAAGAAGAGAAATAATGCCAGCGGCATGTTTCATAGTATCCAACAGGCAAAAATATGCTGGTTTTGTAGGTTAATCCCAGTTTTTTCTTTCTTTTTTAAAAATGATTTTATCTATTTATTTTTAGAGAGGGGGAAGGGAGGGAGAGAAAGAGGAAGAGAAATAATCAATGTGTGGTTGCCTCTCATGTACTCCCTACTGGGGACCTGGCCGGCAACCTAGTCATGTGCCCTGACTGGGAATCAAACAAATGACACTTTGGTTTGTGCAGGCTGGCACTGAAGTCACTGGCCACACCAGCCAGGGCAATCCCAGTTATTTCTGATATGAAGTCTCTAGTGAATTTTTCCCCTGACCCTCATGAGGAGGACACTGTGATATGATAAGAAATATCCAGCAACACGCTTGTAGGAAAAAATATTAAGTTCCATTAGATAGCCTAAAAAATAAACTTTCTGAAATTTAACACAGATATAATCCCAAAGTGCAGTTCAGTGAAAGCAATTCTGTTGCAAACTTTAGTGGCTCATTATTTAAAGATGAAGTTGAGTGCCTAGAGGAAAGGGTAAGCATACATGTTTTGACAATTAGATAAATATTATTTCTATGACAAAGTTTTGATTATTTTCCAACAAAAGCCTAAAGTGTGGATATTCTATTTGGAGTCTGAGGGCAGATTTCTATGCCTTAGGCAAAATTGGGGAGAGAATTCAACACCTTTTATAAATGTAGGTGGTACAAACCAGAGCATACCACACACACCCCTAAATAAAATACTCCTCACTGTTATGGCTAAGATTTTCACTAGCAGATAATATCACACACAAAAAAGCCCATTTTGGACATCTGTATTGACACTCATTTTAGCATATTTTGACTATTTCAAAGAAAATGTGCAAAGTGACCAATGAAACCATTTGTACTATGTCACTGCAATCAATAGTTTAGGATGGAAAACCAGAAATTGGAATTTGGAAATGTTGGTTATACAGGGCAGGGATTAAAATATAACATCTTAATAAATTATTTTAATACCAATCAGGAAATCCAACAGTATATTCGCAGCCTGTAATACTAATATCAAACCAGGCCAAAGGCATTTCCCGGGGGATTAATGACCAGGGGGAACTAATGGCCCTTGGCTTCATCTCAGGCCATCCGCTTTCCCAGCTAGTCATTAATCCTAAGAAATGTCCTGAGCCTCAATCATTACAGCTTAATTGAGATGTCATGAAAAGGGTTAAAGAAGTTTTGACTACTTTACTACATGAATACCAGCAGTGAAATGCATTCAGAATCCCTGTTTAAAAGACAAGTAATTGCCTCAGATTCTTTATATTATCATAACTCTTCAAAATTGATTGGTTTTAGCTTTATGGAAAAATATGCAAATTTACAGAGGATATGACACACAGTTCTCATTGTGGGAATAAAAGTAGTTCACAAAGAATTCATTTGATTGAGTTTGATTACTGAACAAAATCTAATTATTTTAGATACATGATCAGACTTTTCTGGAGATGCACATTATAGGAAAGAAGTAGTTGGCATACATGATTGTTTTCCAGTTCATATGTCATGTTAAACAACAGTAACTTGGGGGTGTCCATCATTTCCAGGAAGCATTGCTATGGGGAACTATGTATTTAAGGTGAGCGAAATTAGCGAAAGATTTCTTCTTTCTCTAAGTAAGATTTCTTTCTTACTTAGGATGAATATACAATTAGCTTATCTGGAGATAGGGAAAGGACCAGTGACTTCTGTCTTAGTATTTTGGAACTATATTTCCTAAACAAAGTCTCAAAGCAACTCTCAAGAATGGTTCATTTGCATAAGGATCTAATGAGACCAGACAAAACGAGGAAAGCTGGAGAATGGACAAATAGTGAGAATGGCTAATCAGAATAAAAGAACAATTAGAAAGAATCCCTAAAAGGAACCACTTTTTAGCCAACTATGCATTATGATGTCAAAAGGGAACAGATTCACTAGAATTAGATCTTAAATACACTACTGATTGCACTCCTTGTAGCTTCGATCCTGTCTGCCTGTGAACCGGAGGGGCCCCTTTTAAATTCTGATCATTGGTGACCAAGTTTTTACTCAACAAGTTGCATCAAGAGCTTAGCAGTTTCCAAATCTTTTCATGTCTATTTTTGATTTTCTTCTCAGGCTCATAGTATACCCATTTTTCAAGGAATAAGTATGTTCTTTCTACCATATTCTTGGACACTACTGTGTCTTTTGGACCATAAGATATACCTAGGTTTTAGAGGAGGAAAATAGGAAAAATATTTTTGAAGCAAAAAATGTGGTAAAATATTTAATAACATAAACAACATAATATTTCACCAATGTAAATGTAAACAGAACTCAACAGTAGCATTAACAACCATTATTCCTCCCAAATTTGGAAGGGAGGAGTGAGTCTTACAGTCCAAAAAATATGGTAATTATGTGAGTGGTGATAGTGTGTGTGTAAGTGCATGTGAGAGATGTATTATAGAACTATACCTTGGAACTTACATGTTATTAACTAATATCACCCCCAATATACTTAATTAAAAAATAGACAAGGATTGATGATAGATTTTTGCATGGCTCTCTACAAATCACCTTCTGTAGTGGCTCTAAGTCAGTTGCCTACCCACTTTTGGAATATCTTCATTTCAAATAAGACCATTTTAATTGTGTGTATTTGGATATGGGTAGGATTTTTCTTGTTGCCTTAAACTGCTAACTTGGACCTAAATTTGATGACAGAGAGTTCTTATGTGTCCTCTGCTCCAGAGAGATCTGACAATAGTAGTGGCCAGCCCAATCCCTCAGTTTGGGCTATTTGATGTCTCCATCCAACACTTGGCACCCCAACTCCACCCCAGGCTATTAAAAAATAACTAAAAGACAGCATAGAGGAAGAGGTAAGGACTGGTCTGGGTCACCTGGAATGCTGTGATTCTCACAACACCAAGCCAGGGGAGAAGGAAAGGCCAGAAGAATCTTCACCCTAGAGATTGAAGGTAGCTGCAAGGCTAACATCTCATTCCCTAGTCAGACATCTGTTTGGGCAGTGGACTTGTTGGTTTACTCTAAGTTACCTGAACAAGAGAAACAGGACTGGCTGGGGAACACTGGCAGTGCAGAGGAAAGTGACTGAGATGTGGTAAGAATGTTGGAGTTTCTCTCTGGGCTAAGAGACACATTGAAGGAAACAGCCTTGAGCTGCCTTAGTAATACACAGGCCACTAGGGATTTTTTCTGAGATTGTAAGGTTGACTGCTGGTGGCTGGTGGCACACACATCCACAATCCATACACTTGCCGAGAGCCAGCTGGCAGTGTGAGAAGTGAAGTGAAAGCTTTGACTCAAATATGAGATGGAAATTTTAGCCTGGCCTACACTGGACTTTGAATACATGAAAAGGACAAGAAAGCAATTGTATCTTTCCAGAATACTTAACTAGTGTGGAAGAGAAATTCAACAATATTTCATGCTTAAATATTAAAGCCTCTGAGTCGCCACAGTTCAATAGATTGGTTAACTTGTTTAATAGTCCCAGGCATGCCTCATGATGGTCTCCCTATGAGTCCTGGATGCCTATCACCCTGTGAGTAACTTATCAAGTCTCTAATTCTTGTATTTACAGAATAGTTGGAGTGTGAAATCAGAACACCAATTTATTAAAAGACTTGTCTGATATCCTTTGTCTAGAAGAGTCAGTTGGTGATCCTTTTTACTTCTTAGCACACTCACTAGTATAAAGAAGATCCAGGAGTATAAGTAATTTTAGCTATAACAAATACAATTATCAAAGTCATTAATTATTAATTAATGTTATTAGTTGTTATAGTCACTTAAAATGTATCTTTCCTTCTGTCATTCTTTATGTCCAGTATGTCAATAAATCCTGTTATTTTATAGTCCAACCATATTTTTTGTTCACTCTCTCCACTGTTATTGCCCTGGTCCAAACCACTGGTAGTTGTTCCTTAGATTACTGTAAGGAATACTGAACTGGGCTCCCTGCCTTTACTGTTACCCTCTTACAGTTTTTTCCACACAAGCATCCAAAGCAATCATGAAAGCCTAAGTTAGATCACACTTCTCTCGTCAGAATTGTCTAGGGTCTTTATGCTCAGAATAGAGGCCAAAGTTTGTACTATGGCTTGAAATGTTCTACAAGGTTTAAGTATCTGCTTCTCCATCTCTGGCGATTTCCTACAGTCTTCCTTCTTGTCATAATTTCCTCACTAAATATTCTGAGAAAAATAATAGCTTTATTTGGCATCTACTATGTGCTAGACACATTCTAAGTACTTTTCCAATATCATGCAGCTAATAAGTAGTGGAGGTACAATTTTATCTCTGGCAAACTGAACCCACATGCCTAACTCTTATACAGTACCGTCACCCAGTATGTGTTTATGAAGATGTTCTAAACAGTCAGTGTTTCTTAGTAATTAAAATGGGACTTCAGAGTTAAGTGGAACTAGGCTCATGTCCTGGCTCCTCCTCTTTTTAACAATATCACCTTAGCAAATTACTTAACTTCCCAAAACTTCAATTTCCTTATCTGAGGAATGAGAATATTAACTTCCTCAAGCATTATTGCAAGGGTTAAATAAGAATCTAAATCAATATTCTTTGTGCAGTTCCAAAGAGTATATGCTCTAAGCATTGTGAATTATTATTACATTTACTTAAATATATATTTCCAAGGAAAATCAATTTTTTCATCCTCAAGGCTCTTATAATGTTTTAATTTTAGCCACTTGGGAATCTGTATTAAAATGGCTTATGTTCTTATTAAAGATCTGTAGACAAGGGAATCTATTTACCGCATTGTCAAACTGAAGATCAGGAAAGAGGAGTGGTTATTTTGTTTGTAATTCTTCAGAGGATGTCCAAGACTACAGACTCCTCATTTTACTCATTGCAGACATTTTCTCCTAAAACAATGGTTTACATGAAAGCTGACAAATATATTCTAAAATTTTATTTTGATGCAAATTAAAGTAGACAGGTTATAATCTGAAATGGCAAAGTTTATAATGAACAGGAACTGAACTTTAAATAAGGCATTATAAACTCAAAGCTTTTTTTTTTTAAGAAGGAAAAAGTGATTATAGGGGCTACTCAGGAGGCCAGCATAGACCTGTGCATCTGAGCCATCATTATAGCTAAACATTTGTCATGTTAGAGCCATTGAGAAGTAGTTTATCATTATAAAGCATGTTCTTGAATACCAAATATGGGTTTTGGGTAGTCTCTTTAATTTTTGTAGTATTACTTCAATACTGGCAATTTTTCAGTTTATAGTTGCAGTACTAGCTAGCCAAAAAACCCAGTTTTAGATTTGTAAGTGCTTTTTTGCCCACCTTGAAATCTCTGTAAATCTGAGATTTCAGATTTTCCTCACTAAATATTTTCCTCACTCATAATTTTCCTCAAAATTTCCATGTTGTGGGTACTCAGTAAATACTTGTGATTATTTGGTTGGCTCATTGACTAATAATATAACATTGTTCACAAATATTAGTGTCTTATTTCTAAAGGTGCAATAATACACACATACACATATATATCACTGTTTTAAGCATTTGACATATAGTAGCATATAATTCATTTAATCTACATGGAAACACTTAGAAACACACTGCAATATTATTTTTATTTTACAGATGAAGATATGAAGGCAGAGGGAAAGTAGGTAGTTTATCCACGTCACACAGCCAATCTGTGGCGACATTGGGATTTGAATTTGGAGAGCCTGGCACAAGAGACCACATTTCTAACTGCTACATCATGATAACAAAGCAGCCTGGTATGCGTTGTCATGGCCAACAGTTGGGATTAATATCTATCTTGACAAACTCGTGTCCTAAGCTTCTATTAATATCACTAGTGCCTGCTTGTTGGGGGGCTCGGCCCACAGGGCCCCCCTGGCTGCCACAGATGAGAATAAGTCTACCAAGGCATGATCTGCTTGGTGAAGAAAGGTGGCTGAACTCTCAAAGGAGAAGGGCTAAGAGCCTTTTCCTCAATGGGCTTTTATTGGGTTCATTTTGCACAGGAATACAGGTAAAGTTCATTAATCATTGTTAGGCAATAAGGACCAAACAATAGATAATATACAAAGAACTACAAGGGCCTATTATGAGTCAGGGTCTGTTAACTAAAGGGCTACAAAACTTTGGGACACAAATTCATTTCCCATTCGGATCTTTATCATTAAATTGAGATCATTCTTAGCAAAGCAGGTTTCACAGGAGTTTATGTATTCTTTCTCAGGCCTGATCAGCCGGGGAACCTGCCCTTTCCAGCACAGGGTTGCACCACGCCCTGTCATTGTTTCAGGTTTAAATCAGGAAGGGGAAGTAAGGCAGCCAAGAGATTAGGAGACTTCTCGCAGACAGAATGAGGACTCAGGTTTTGTCAAAGCCAAGGGCGAGGGTCCATCACCCCCTCTTGCTATAGCCCCCTAAAGTCCTACCCTAGGGCCTCCCCATGATTGTGCCTGTTTTAGGTAGTTCCCTGCTTGGGGAATCTTACCCGTCATTGGCTAACTGATCAAGCACTGGGGGCCAGGTATGGTGAAGAAAAAGGAGCAGAAGCGGCACCCCTGCCAGGGAGATAAGCTTTGTCTCCTTAGTGTTTTATGGTCCCAAGGTCACTCACTCAGCCTTAGCCATGGGGCAGGGGGGGGGGGGCAGTTACACCTTCCAAAACCAGGCATGGTCGTTCCCAACACCTGCTGTCATAAATGTATAGATCATTGTTGGCAATGCCTTTCAATTCTTTGCTTTGTTTTAACATAGCTCTTATGTCTATTTCCCATTTGACTCCTTCCACTGGACTGTCTTCTTATTAATTCCCACCCCAACACTTCCCCAAATTATTGTTAGCTTCCAAGCTGTCTTTTCATTTTATCACATGACATCATGAAATTTATTATAACTTTTTATTTCCTTCATTGTTACATAGAGTTACACCTTTATATAATTATCAAATTAAATTTACTAAACACCAGTATTACTTATAGCTATTATTTAAATTTTTAAGGATTTGAAAGGATTTTATGAATCTCTGAAGGGCCTGAGATTCCATTTGCTTAAAATGTAGCAATGGATGTCATACTTCTGTTGCACCATTCCTTGCAAGCTCTGTAACCCCTGCCATTAATCCTTAAAATATCCCTGCTTGGTATGACTAGCAGTTTTCATTTTTCTTCTGTAAAATACAGATAATGTGGCAAAGAAAGTAAAAGTCCTTTTCTTATAGTGAGTTGTGTTTTTAAACTCAAACTACTCATTTTACGATGAAGCAAATAAAATGAGTAGTTTGAAGTTA
Organism: Tonatia bakeri; assembly: GCA_004024845.1. Classification (NCBI taxonomy): domain Eukaryota; kingdom Metazoa; phylum Chordata; class Mammalia; order Chiroptera; family Phyllostomidae; genus Tonatia; species Tonatia bakeri. The sequence continues at coordinate 35,818 of PVIA01006421.1, read as the reverse complement.
GAGTTAGAAAATGTATCATGATCTTGAATAGGAAATGTTGACTAATATTTTAGTAAGTTACATGAAGAATATTATTGACTTGTAAAATACCCACTCCATAACTACTTTTGTGTAAAAGAATGTCTACACATGGAGATGTCTAGAGACAATGGTCTTGTAACCTGGGCCAACCCGGCTATCATGACTTAGAGAGTCCACCCTTTGTCCCTCAGTAACATAAGCCCTTTGACCAGCATCACGATTTCTTTAGGGACAATGATCCCTGACTGTCTGGCTTTAGTCTTGGTGGTAAGAGCTTTTTAAAGTTTTTATGTTGGCACTCAATTAAATGTCATCTTTACTTTTGCACAATCTTCTGGATCTTTTTCCTGGCTTATATTACATTTATTCTTAACAAGGGCTAAAAGGGTTGGATCAATAGAACTTCCCGTAGAAACTACTCCGTTTAACACGACATCTCTTAGATGACAAAATATCTGGTTAAAAAGTGAAAAGTACCTACTCTCAAACAACTGTTTTACTTTGGCTGGTTATATTGGTTGATTAACTACTTTCTTCCTCAAATGGAGTGACTGTGTAAATAGAATGAGGTACTAGCTTGGTTCAAGGCGGGTTTAGAATCCTTTGATTAGGAACATAGGTGATACTCTAATTTGAACAATTTCTTTAGTCATTTATTCAGTTTGAAGTGCACAAAAATGCAATTGGGTTCAGTACAACAATTAGTACAGCAATTTTTTTTTTTTTTACTTTTTGATATGCAATTTTGTTCTGCTCCATTCATTAAAATTGACCAGAGTCCCCTTGTTGGCATTTCACATTTTTAATTTCTCCTGTTCTTTACTTCTTATGACCTGGGTTATTTTCATTGGCTTATTTTTTGTCAGTATATACATGAAAAGTTTTAAGAGAGATAAAGGTATAACATATGTATTTTAATGGCACTACTGTGCAAAATTGGTGTTTTTTCTATTTTACTAAGTCGTAGATCAGCTGAAAAAGCAGATATTTGGTGTCAGTGGCTTTTAAAAAAGCGATTATAAGTTAAAGAAATGTTTTATTTTAAAACATAAAGTAGAGTAAGATGCTTAACCCTTTTAAACATTTTTTACTTATGAAGGAAATATTTTTATTTATGAAAGTTTACATAACAAAATGTATTGCTTTGGATAAATTGTCACTTCTTATTTAATCATGGAAAGATTTGTTGGGTCAGAATATAGTATTGTGTGTATTTCTGACAGACGGGCGTTTTGTTTCTTTCTCTGCTCCTGTTGCTCAAAGAAAGTCCTCCTGAACCATTCTCTACTTCTGGAATCCTATTAGTTCTTTGAAGATGTTTAACTGTACAGGCAATTTGTAGCTTATTATAGTTTGTTATCATTTAATAAAAGTAAATAAAAGACAAATTAATAAATAACATAATTCAAACAAAATATATGTCTAATTCATAACTATTTTGGGAGGCCAAAATTCAAAGTTTTTTTTCAAATAAGGGCAACAATCAATCAAATTATTTGCCAGATCATTTAAAAATAAAATAGCCAGAGGAGAAATAAATAAATATGTTCATATTTATTTTATTATATATATGTATACATATATATACATATTTTTAAAGGCGCATAGTAAATCTTGTGTTTCTTCAACAACAAGGTCGTACATTATCACAATTTCATAGTCATGAGTCCTCACAATAAGAAAATCATGGAATTTATATCCTTCCTTCATACAGGTAGCGAATTTGTTGGCTTGAAGAGTACTAGCTTAACTTGAATGCCATATACCACCCCTACATTAATTCAGACTCTACTCATAAGTACTCAATCTTTCAAGGCCATGGAAAATTATATCCAGTAGAAGGAACTCACAGAGTCCACAAACTTTAGTCCTAGATGACATCTCAGACTAAGACAAAAATGTAAACCATACTTCTCTTGATTTGTGTTATTAAAATACAGTCAAAATACATTGTATTATGTTCAGGTGTACAACATAATGATTCAACATTTATATACCTTCCAAAGTCATACTTCTCTGTTGATATAAACATTGAATTGATGAAAATAAAATGCATTTCTAGGGCAAAGACTTTGTGTTGGATGTAACCATCACTAAATTTTTTCCACATGAGCAGTGGAATAAGCGTGCTACTAATAGTACTGATTTGAATACTTGGGACTATCAAGATACCTTCTCTTTATGTAGTGAGAAGGAGCCCATCATAATCTTGTCTTTCAAATTTTAATAAAAGTCCAAGGAGAGCTTGCATTGCCTTTTCCTCATAAAGTATTTCATTTTGAATAAAGTGACCACCACAATGACAGCACAACCCAGGGAGGATTAAATTAGCTACACCAGAAACTAATGAGATATCCTCCACTTACATACACAGATAAGATTTTATATTTACCTACACCACTTTTGGTGGGGAGCTCTCAGATATTAACCTTTACAGAAAATTACATTTGTTTTCATTCAACATACAGGTTCTTCATTTTCACAGGAAAAAGATATAGGAGGAACAAATGCAAAATCACAGGTGACGTAAGTCATGGTCATTCTGTGCTTCACTGGTTCATTCAACAATAATTCAACATTAGCATTTTAATATCAACATATGTGATTACAAAAATTTTATAGGCAACAATGACATTTCTTTTTTTCATCTACATTAGGGAAAATCTACAGAAAAAGTATAATTTCAGCTGATGATATGAGCAAATATTTATTAATCTTTTAAAATTCTTAGTATTAGAAGTTTATAATGAGAGAGTAATGAGTCTAATTCTATCTACTTGTTGAATGTTTGAGTCTGGTGTTGTTTTAAGGGCTTTACAGAAGGTAGACTAAAAATACAGGATTTGCTCCCCTTTTAGAGGAAATTATTATTTCCAGAGAGCTTAGAGAATCTTCTTATCTGAAGGAAATTGTTTCACCCAGTGGAGCACCTTTAATCTCTTCTCTTATATGCAACTTCTTTTGACTGTAAAAGTAGTATATGTTCTTTATGAAAAATTTATAAAATTTAGTGAAATCTGAAGAAAATATGTTTATCCATAACAACCATTTACAGAGGTAACTTCTGTTATCATTTTGGAAGATGCTTTCTTCTTTCTTTACTATTCTTTTTTAATCCCTTGTCTTCTTCCCACTTCTCATGTCCACCCTTCCTTTATTCCCTTTGCCCTTTTCCTTCACTTTTCTACATATAATGTTCCCTTTGAATAATTTTCTGAGATATTTTCCCACCTTTGCTTACATGTCTTTTAAACTTATTTTTAAATGTTGCATAGTAGTCTATTAAGTAACCATTTTACTTTGTTTTAGGTGCCAGAACCATCTTTTCAGGAGCCATGGCACTTTGTGGTGCTGGGTAGCACATCAGTGAAAGAGACTATTCCAAATTAAGACTCTTCAGGGGATTTTGTGATCACATGATAATTGCTAGGCCATGGGAACTAGACTATGGATAGCCCCTAGGTCCTCAACTGAAGTGGATACAGAGTTATCTCTCAGAAATGAATACAGTGGCTTTTGGGACATGCTATCTATCTACTTGTTTTGAAAAGGTTTGAGAGTATCTTTGAACATATAAATAAATTTTTTAAGTCAAAGAGAAAGTGATTTGTACCATTAAATTAAAATCAAGTTTTTGTAGAAGAGTGTGTAGAGATGCTAGGTAGCTAAAGTCTGGACTGCAGTGATTATTATACTACTCTCTTTTAGCCTCAAACTGACACTCCTATACTCTGTATTTGATGCTGAAATTAGATTCACTTATCCTTTGCCAGTTGGTCCCCACTATAGTTTGCTAAAACAGGCACTAGAGAAAATGTGAAAGGTTGAATGAGTAAAAAAAAAAAAAAAAACCATGAAACTTGTAACCTGATTTCTTCCAATTTCAGTCATGTGATAGCTCTTCACTCTGGCTGTGACAATTGATTCTATGAGTAGCAACTGATTACAGTTTGTAATTTTTCCATGTTATTAAAATCAGCCTCATTAAATTCCTCTCAGAAAACTCAGCATCAGCCAGACCACGCTTCATCCACAGAACACTGAGTTTAGTGGGATTTTTCCTTAAAGCTCTTAAATACCAGTACTAGCTGAGAAGTGCTCTCCCCTCAGAGATCTCGGTCCCAGTTCCACAGGTTCTTCTTCAAGTTGCTGAAATTTAATGACTTCTTTTTTTCCTCTAGGTTAGATTTAACAGTCAAAAGTGTCCCCCATTTACTCTTTAATTTTCTAATAACTAGTTGATAATTGTTTAATTTCTTTCTGTTGAAATAATTGATGTAGTTTCTGTTTCCACAAGAATTCCCAACCTATACAGTAGCAGTTGAAGATTAAGAATGGCATCACTGCTCCACACTGAGTGTGGTTCAGTTGGTTAGGCATTGTCTTGCAAGCCAAAAGGTCACAGATTTAATTCCTAGTCAAGGCACATGCCTGGGTTTTGGGTTCAGTCCCCCCAGTTGGGGCACATGCAGGAGGCAACCAATCAGTGGTTCTCTCTCTCATTGATGATTTTCTCCCTCTTCTTCTCCCTTCCTTCCCCTTATGTCTAGAATCAATAATAAAGAAATAGAAAAAAAAAAGAATGAAATAACTGAAGATGTGTGTATTAAAAAAAAGATTGGGGCTAAGAGACAAATCCTAAGGGAAAGAGGACAATTTGCCTGTGAGGATAATCAGAGAGGTAAGAAATAAGAGACCATAGCACCAGTTAAGAAAGAGGTATTTGCCTTGGCCAGATGGCTCAGTTGGTTGGAGTGTTATCTCATACACCAAAAGGTTGGGGGTTTGATTCTCAGGCAGGGCACATGACTAGAGTGAGTGTTCCATCCCCATTTGAAACAATCCTCAGTCCAGGCACATAGAGGAGGCCACCAATCAGTGTTTCTTTCACATCCATTCTTCTATCTTTCTCTCTCTCTCACTCCCTTCCTCTCGGTGAAATCAATAAACATATCCTTGGGTGAGGACTCAAGGAGTCATCATTGAAACTATGTGGCAGAACATTCAACTCAATTAAGAATAAAATTATTTCCTAGAACTTTATATCTTCTGACTCTCATTACAATGAAGGTGGGGTTCTTTGGTTTGAAAGATAAGTTTTAGAAATTTTGAGTCATTTGTGTTTGGTAGTTCTCATCTTCTGTATAGTCCTGGGTAGGGAACATCAGATGGTCAGTGAAAATAAAGACAGAGGCAATAAGAAAGGCAATATTAACATGAGATCAGACCACCCACTAGGTATTTGATAGTAGGAACAAGGCTTAAAGTTATTCGGTATGTTAATTTGTTCTACATTTATTAAGATTAGAATTATGTTTCATTGCATGGCAATATAAAGGGCCAAGATTACCATTGCATAAAAGTGTTTAGTATTCTTTGCTCATGGGAAAGATGAATATCAATTTGACTATAGCCATCCCAAAATACCAAGGAGGACAAAAGGAGTTATGGTTTTAATTAATAATCTCAAGTCAAGTTTCAACATTGAAGTTGGTAGTTTAGGTTCATAATATTCTGAGCCAGACTTTGGCTGAAGTGAAAAACACTAAATTTCTGTACTGCAACATTCCCAACTGCAAACTGGAAATAATGTTTTCATCTTTATGACACAAAAATCAGTGAAACAAACTGGATGAATTCACAAATCTAAATGTATGGTTTCAGAATTCAACATCCCTTACTCCCCTCATTGATAAATAATGATAATAATAATAATAATAATAATGCAGGAAGAATATTTAAAAAGCTAAACAACACACCTGTATTAGTTTACATTTACAGACACTAATATAATGCATAATGATTGCAGAATATTTATTCTTTTCAAGTCTACATCTAATGTTCAATAAAATAGGTCACATTTTGTACTGTTAAGTACGTTGCAATAAATTCAGGAGACTGAGGTCCTCAGAATGTATAGTGTGACCAAGATGGGACAAAATCAGAAATCAGTAACAGAAAAGGATCTAGAAATCAACAAATATTTAGAAATCACATCTGTAAACATTTTTTTCTATTTAATTTATCTGAAAACTAGGTAAAGCTATATTTAAATCTGCATAAATTAACACAAAAAATATAGAGCCCTAATTTCTATAACAATAACAGCAAAGAGAAGGAAGATTGAACCTATATAAATGAGAATGTTTTATATACTATTGAAATAAAATTCCTATTAATCCAAACTATGTTGGTCTAATAAAGATGGTAATTGTAATCCTCAGGGTCACCACTAAGAAAATAAATAAAAAAGTATAGTAAAAGAAACAACAGAGACTTAAAGTGATACAGCAAAAAATATCTACTTTACAAAAAAAAAGCACAGTAATGGAAGAATACTGGGCAAAAGTGACCTGAGACATGTAGAAAGCAAATAGCAAAATAGCAGTTATAAGTTCTATATTATCAGTAATTGCATTAAATGTAAATAGATTACACATTTCTATGAAAAGGTAGAAATTGGCAAATTCATTTTTAAAAGAGAACACTATCTAACTATATGTATCTATGGTAAATACACTTTAAATTAAAAAAATACAAATCGGTTTAATAAAAGGTTGGAAAAGATATACTACACAAAAAAGAAACCAAACAAGAGCTTCAATGGAAAAACTCAACTCAACTAAGCTAAAATAAAATAAACTTTAGGATAAAAATCACTACAGAGACAAAGAACATTTTAAATAATGTAAGGATCAATCCATTAAGAAATATAACAGTTATAAACTGACTCACCTAAGAACAGAATGTGCAAATTGCAAACAGCAAAAACTGACAGAATTGAAGGGAGAGACAGACAGTTCAATAATAATAGCTGAAGACTTCAACACCACAATTCAATAAAATAGATAAAACATCTATCCAGAAGATCAACAAGGTGAAAGTCTTAAAACTACGAAGCAATAGACCTAGACATTTATAGAGTACTCTACTCATCAACAGCAGATTACACATTTTTATCAAGTGCACATGGAGTATTCTCTAGGATAAACCATATGTTAGAGCATAAAAATTCTTCATAAATTTAGAAGCATTTAAAAACACAAGTGTGTTCTCCAACTACAATGGAATAAAATTGAAAAATCAATAACAGAAAAAAATCTAGGAAATTCACAAATAGTTAGAATTAAATAACATGTTCCAAAATAGCCAATGGATCAAAGAAATCACAGGAAAATTAGAGAAGAAAATACTTTGAGGTAAATAAAAATTCAAACACAACTTATTGTACTTGTGGAATACAGATAAAACAGTGCTTAGAGTGAAATTTCATATGTATTGCCTGTATTAAATGCCTAACTAAACTTTCACTAAAGGATTAAGACACTGGAAAAAGAAGAGCAAACTAAAACTAAAGCAAGTAGGAGGAAGGGATTAATAAAATTCAGAGTGAAGATTAATATAACAGGGATTAGAAAAGCAATAGAGAAAAATCAATGAAACCAAAAGCTTGTTTTTGGGAAGATTAACAAATTTGACAAAACTTGCACTAGATTTACCAAAAATAAAAGATTCAAATTACTAAACATCAGAAATTAAAAAGGAGACTTTACTACTGACTTTTCAGAAAAAGAAAATATTATAAAATATGAGTGTAAATAAGTGTATAATTTAATTAGACTAATTAGATGACATGGAAATATTCCTATAAAGGAGCAAACTAAAAACTAGTGGGAAGAATTAGAAAATCTGAATACATTTCCTCCATGTAAAGAGATTGAATTAGTAATCAAAAACTCCAACAAAGCAAAACACAGGCCCAGATAGCTTCACTGGTCAATTCAACTAAATAATTAAAGAATCAACACCAAACTTCCACAAAATTTTACATAAAAAAGGAGAGGGGCAACATTACCCAATTCATTTTTATAATGCCAGTATTACAGTAATAACAAAACCAGACAACTAAATCACAAGAAAACTGTAGAGGAATATAGCTTATGAATATAGATGTGAAAACCCTCAACAAAACACTAGCAAACTAAATCTATCAACATATTAAAAAGTTTATACATAATAACCACTATGAGATGTGTCCCAAGAATGCAAGTTTGAACAACATACAAAAATAAATCAATGCAAAATAAATAAATGCAATACATAATAGACTACATTAATGGACTAAAGGATAAGACCCACATCATCTAATAGTTTCTGAAAATGCATTTTACATTTTCAACAACCTTTTATGTTGGGAACCATCCTGCCTGGTATCAGAAGCTGTAACACCCGCCAAGGCTAAGGCTGAGGGAACAACCTTGGAATGGTAAGCCAGCAAGGAGACAAAAGTTTCTCTCCCTGGCAGGAGCACCGCTTCTGCTCCTTTTACTTCACCCTGCCTGGCCCCCAATGGTTGGTTAGGCAATGACGGGTAAGATTCCCCAAGGGCAGAATGACCTAAGACAGGCATGATCACGTGGGAGGCCCCCAAGGAAGAACTTTGGGGCTACAGCAAAAGGGGGTGATGGACCCTCACCCCTCAGCTTTGACAAAGCCTGAGTCCTTATTGTCTGTGAGAAAATCTCCTAATTTCTTGACTGCCTTACTTCCCTTGCTCCACCTAAGCCTGAAACAATGACAAAGGGTGGTACAGCCCTGTGGGGGAAAGGGTGGGTTCCCTGGGTGATCAGGCCTAAGAAAGAATATGTAAAATTCTGTGAAACCTGCTTTGTTTAGAATGCTCTCAATTGAATGATAAGGGTCCAAGGAAGAAGTAAGCTTGTTCCTTAAAGTTCTTACAGCTCTTTAGCTATCTGACTTTGTCTCAGAATAGACCCTCAGAGTTCCTTGTTATTTGATCCTTACTTCTGGGCAATGAGTAATGAGCTTTACCTGACTTCCTGTGTAAATAAACCCAATAAAAGCCATTGAGGAAAAGGCTCTTCGTCCTTCTCCTTTGAGAGATTGACCACCTTTTCTCCCCAAGCAGATCATGTCTTGGTAGACTTATTCTCATCTGGTGGATGGGGGACTCGGAAGACAAAGCTCCTCCACACTTTTATGATAAAAAATTGTTCAATAGATTAGAAATAAAAGGAAACTTCCTTAATCACACAAGGCATGTGCAAAAAACCCATAGCCAATGTTATACTTAATGGTAAAGACTAAAGCTTTTTTCCTATGATCAATCATAAGATGAAGAGGTCTATTCTCTCCACTTCTTTTCACCATTGTACCACAGATTCTAGCCAGGAAAATTATGTAACAAAAATAATTAAACTTGGAAAGGAGGAAGTAAAACTATCTCTGTTTTCAGATGATATGATCTTCTACATAGAACTACTAAAGAATTCACAAGAAAAATATAGCTAATAAATGAGTTCAGCAAGCTTGTAGGATATAAGACCGATATACAAAGATTAGTTGTAGGCAGAGGAGTAAGTGAAAGCTACACTAATCTCCTTCCAGGACCAAACTGGTTTTACAACTGAATTGTAGAGAAATCATTCTGAGTAACCAACTGAATACTAGCTGGAGAAATGCCATATAACCAGGGACAGACAGAAGAAGCTGTATCACTGCAACAAGACTGGTAGGTAGCATGGAGGAGTCAAGAGAGGGCTGGCTGGGCTCCCATGGGTGACAGGTGAGTCCTGGCTGGTGGTTCCACCTGAGGAGTGTGGGGTCTAAATCCCAAGGTGGGCTCCCCAGCCAGCAGCACCAGAGCCAGAAGGCACCCAGATAACATCCAGCTGTGAAAAGCAGCAGTGTTTTTGTCCATCAGGGAGAGATGGCTGAAGACACAGGAAGCCTTGTAAAGGGCCAATGCACAGATTTCTGTTTGCAGCCACTTACCCTGGACTCCATTGTTGGGAATCACCCTGCCTGGTTTCAGAAGCTGTAACCCCCACAAGGCTAAGGCTGAGAAAGTGACCTTTGGACCAGAAGCCACTAAGGAGACAAAGCTTACCTCCCTGGCAGGAGCACTGCTTCTGTTCCTTTTACTTCATCCATAACTAACCCCCAATGTTTGGTCAGTTAGCCAATGACAGGCAAGACACCCCAAAGGGGGGAATGACCTAAGACAGGCACGATCACATGGAGGCCCCCAAGGAAGGACTTGAGGGAGTACAGCAAAAGGCGGTGATGGACCCTCACCCCTTGGCTTTGACAAAGCCTGAGTCCTCATTCTGTCTGCAAGAAGTATCCTAATCTCTTGGCTACCTCACTACCCCTGCCCGACTTAAGCCTGAGACAATGCCTTAAGCCTGAAACAATGACAGAGGGCAGTGCAGCCCTGTGCTGGAAAGAGCGGGTTCTGCAGGCAATCAGGCCTAAGAAAGAATATGTAAAATCCTGTGAAACCTGCTTTGTGTAGAATGCTCTCAATTAAATGATAAGGGCCCAAACAAGAAGTGACTTTGTTCCTCAAAGCTTTATAGCTCTTTAGCTATCTGACCCTGATTCAAAATAGGCCCTCAGGGTTCTTTGTTATCTATTGTTTGATCCTTACTGCTTGGCAATGATTAATTAGCTTTATCTATATTCTTGTGCAAATGAACCCAATAAAAGCCCATTGAAGACAAGGCTCTTGGTCCTTCTCCTTTGAGAGATTGGCCACATCTCCTCCCCAAGCAGATCATATTTTGGTAGACTTATTCTCATCTGTGGTGGCCGGGGGGGAGGGTGCTATAGGCAGTGCCCCTCCTCCACTCCATCAGAGGGAGGGAAGAGACTAGAGACATGTGAGGGAAGTCTGAAGCTGGTGGCTCTGGAGAGAGAACTGAAGAAACAATGCCAGTATCCTGTGCTGAGTCATTCCCTACATTGGAGAGGCCATCTTTCTCAGGGAGAGCACTGTCTTTCAAATGACATCAACCTGAGGGGAAGCAATCTTGACCCACCCAGTGGTGCATAAGCCCTGCTGCTGAGGTGTACACCTGAAGGTACCGAGCAAGCCTAACAGAAAGCCTGCAGGCAGAGGAGGATCTCTAGGAGCTCTGAGACTTTAGTAGACCCTCTCCCAAACTGATGCTGGAAAAAGGTGGCCTTTGTGCATAGCCTGGTTCTTTCTGCGCAAAAACAAGCCCAGCAGAGGGAGCCACGAGCTATAGACCACTAATAGCTCTAAACAGGTTGCACAGGGCCAACCACAGGCAGCGTTTTCACAAGAGTATTTGCAGATCACCTAATACATAGAGACAAGTGTGGGAAGAAAAAAACAGAACCCAAATGAAAAAAAACAAGAGATTTCTCCAGAAAAAGAACTAGAGGACATGGAGGTAAACACTTTTTCAGATAGAGAATTTAGAGTAATGATTATAAAGATAATCAACAGCATTAAAAAAAAAAAGGCATAGAAACCATAAAAAGGACCCGTCAAAAATAAAGAATACAATATCTGAAATAAATAATACAGTAGAAGGAATAGTAGGTTAGATAAAGCAGATGATCAAATTAGTGATTTGGAAGACAAGGTAGAAAAAAACAGCCAAGCTGAGCAGCAAAAAGAGAAAAGAATTTTAAAAAATGAAGAGAGATTAAGAAACCTTTAGGACAACATGAAGCATAAAAACATTTGCATCTTGGGAATACCAGAAGGAGAAGAGAGAGCAAGGGATCAAGAGACTTTTTGAAGAAATAATGGCCAAAACTTTAATCTGGTGAAAGAAAAAGACATATAAGTCCTGGAAACTCACAGAGTCCCAAACAAATTGGACCCAAAGAGGCCTACACCAAGACATGTCATAATTAGAAAGGCAAGGCTTAAAACAAGGAGAGAATCCTAAAAGCTGCAAAGAAAAGCAGGCAGTTGCATAAAATGGAGTACAAATGAGAATGCCATCATATTTCTCAACAGAAATATTTCAGACCATAAATGAGTGGTGTGAAATATTCAGGGTGATGAAAAGCAAGGCCCTACAACCAAAGCCACTTTACCTGGCAAGGCTATCAATTAAAATAGAAGAAATAAGGAGCTTCCAGACAAGAAAAAACTAAAGGAGTTTTTTAACATCAATCCAACACTACAACAGATATTAAAAACTTGCTTTAAAAAGAAGAAAATGAGAAATAAAAAAAAAGAGGAAAACAGTCTAACAATAAAATGGCACTAAACATCTCTATCAATAATCTCCTTAACTGTAAATGGCTTAAATATTCCAACCAAAAGATAAGGGTAGCTGAATGGATAAGAAAACAAGACTCAATTATATATGAGGTCTCCAGGAGACCCATCTCAGATAAAAAACTACACACAAACTAAAAATAAAGAGTTAAAATAAGATATTTCACAAATGGAAAGGGAAAAAAGCTAGAGTAGCAATATTTCTATCTGACAAAATTGAGTTTAGAACCAAGGCTACAGTAAAAGACAAAGAATAACATTACATAATGATAAAGGGAACAAAACAAGAGAATATAAACCTAGTAAATATTTATACACCTCAAACAGGAGCACCTAAATGTGTAAAGCAGATATGATGGACATAAAGGGAGAGATTGACAGAAATACAATTATAGTCAGGAATTTTAACACTACATTGACTTCAATGGATAAATCTTCTGGGCAGAAAATCAACAGAAACAGCAGCCTTAAATAACATACTAGATCAAATGGATTTAATTGATACCTTCAGAGCATTTCACGCCAAAGCAGCAGAACATACAGACTTTTCAAGTGTGCATGGAATGTTTTATAGGATAGACTACATGTTAGTACACAAAACAAGTCTCAATAAATTTAAGAACATTAAAATCATATCAAACATCTTCTCTGATCACAATGCTATGAAACTAGAAATCAATCACAAGAAGAACACAGAAAAATACACAAAAACATGAAAGTGAAATAGCATGTTATTAAACAATGAATGGGTTAACAATGAGATCAAGAAAGAAATAAAAAGATACCTTGAAACAAATGAAAATGGGAACACAACAACTCAAATTTGTGGGACACAGTGAAAGCAGTCCTAAAAGTGGAATTTGTAGCATTACAGGACTATCTCAAACAACAAGAATAAGGTCAAGCAATCTAACTTTACACTTAAAGGAATTTGAAAAATAACAACAAACAAATCAAATAATGAGTAGAAGGAAGAAAATAATAAAGATCAGAGCAGAAATAAATGAAATAAAATCTAAAAAATGATACAAAAGATCAGTGAATCTAAGAGCTGTTTCTTTGAAAAGATAAAGGAGATTGACAAAGCCTTAACCAGACTCATCAAGAAAAAAGAGGAAGGACCCAAATAACTAAAATAAAAAATGAAAGAGAAGAAATAACAACAGACACAAAATAAATACAAAGGATTGTAAGAAAATATTATGCATAACTCTATGCCAACAAACTGGTCACCGTGGATGAAATAGATAAATTCCTAGAAATATACACTCTTTCAAAACTAAATCAGGAAGAATCAGAGCATCTAGATAGACAGGTTACACCTAGTGAAATTGAGGCAGTAATCAAAAAACTCCCAATGAACAAAAGCCTTGGTCCAGATGGCTTCATGGGTAAATTTTACCAAACATTCCAAGAACTAACACTTCTCCTTCTCAAAATATTTCAAAAAAATAAAGAGGGGGGAAAGCTCCCAAGCTCATTTTACAAAGCCAGCATTATCCTAATTCCAAAACCAGAAAAAGAGACTACAAAAAAAGAAAATTATAGGCCAATATCCCTGATGAACATAGATACTAAAATCCTCAACAAAATATTAGCACACTGAATAGGGCCATTCATCAAAAAGATCATACACCATTATTAAGTGGGATTTATTCCAGGAATGTAAGGATGGTATGACATCCACAAATCAATAAATGTAGTTCACCACAGAAACAAAATGAAACATAAATACCACATGGTTATATCAATAGATACAGAAAAAGCATTTGATAAAATCCACCACCCATTTATGACAAAAAGTCTCAGCAAAGTGAGAATAAAGAGAATACTCCTAAACATAATAAAGGCCATATATAACAAACCTACTGTCAGCATCATACTCAAAGGACAAAAACTACAAGTATTCCCCTTAAGAATGGGAACAAGACAGGGACATCTACTTTTACCTTTCTTATTTAGCTTAGTACTGGAAGTCCTATCAGACAAGAAGAAGAATGGCATCCAAATTGGAAAGGAAGAAGTAAAACAGTCTATATTTTCAGATGATATGATACTCTACATAGAGAACCCCAAAGATTCCTCCAAAAACTACCAGAACTGACAAATGAATTCAGCAAAGTAGTAGGATACAAAATTTATATCCAGAAATTAGTTGCATTCTTATATGCCAGTTGCATTCTTATATGGCTAACAGACAGGGAAATTAATAAATTCCCACTCACAATTGATTCAAAAAGAATAAAATACCTAGGAATAAACCTAACCAAGGATGTAAAAGTCCTGTACTCAGAAAATTAAGAGACATTGAAGAAAGAAATTGAAGAAGACACAAATAAGTGGAAGCGCATACCATGTTCATACATAGGAAGAATTAACATCATGTATGTACAATGTATGTACTACCTAAAGCAATCTATAGATTCAACACAATCCCTACAAGATTCCAATGATGTGTTTCACAAAACTAGAACAAATATCTAAAAATCATATATGGAACAAATCCTGCATAGCAACAGCAATCCTGAAAAAGAAGAACAAAGTTGGAGGAAACATGCTACCTAATATCAAACTATACTGTAAAACCATAGTAATCAAAACAGCATGGTACTGACATAAAAACAGACACACAGATCAACATAACAGAATAGAGAGGTCAGGAATAAACCCACACATAATAGTCAATTAATATTTGGCAGAGGAAGCAAAAATATACAATGGGCTCAAGATATTTTATTCAATAATGATGTTGGGAAAATTGGACAAATATGTACAGAAAAACGAAACTAGACCACCTCCTTACACCACACACAAGAGCAATACAAAATGGATAAAAGATCTGAATTTTAGACCCAAAACCATAAAAATCCTAGAAGACAACATAGGCAGCAAAATCTCAGATATTGCTTATAGCAATATTTTATCAGATATATCTCCCCAAGCAAGAGAAACAAAAGAAAAAATAAACAAACGGGACTATATCACACTGAAAAGGTTTTGCACAGCAAAGAAAATCATCAATAAAAGAAAAAGACAGCCCATAGAATGGGAGAACTTTCTCATTGATACATCTGATAAGAAGTTAATATCCAAAATTTATGAAGAACTTACAAAACACAACACCAAAACCCCAAACAACTCAATTTAAAAATAGGCAAAGGACCCAACAGACACTTCTTCAAAGAAGACATATAGATGGTCAATAGACATATGAAAAGATGTTCAACGTCACTAATCATTAGAGAGATGTGAATTAAAACCATAATGCAATATCATCTCACACTGGTCAGAATTTCTATCATCAGTAAATCAACAAACAACAAATGCTGGAAAGGTTGTGGAGACTATGGAAACATTTTGCACTGTTGATGATGCACTGAATGCAGGCTGGTGCAGCCACAGTGGAAAACAGTATGAAATTTCCTCGAAAAACTAAAGATGGAACTGCCCTTTGAACCATCAATTCCACTGCTAGAATTATATACTAAGAATCCTGAAATACCAATTCAAAAGAACCTATGCACCCCAAAGTTCATAACAGTGTTATTTACAATAGCCAAGTGCTGGTAACAGCTTAAGTGCCCATCAGTAAATGAGTGGATCAAAAATCTGTGGTACATTTACAGAATGGAATACTACACAGCAGAAAGAAGGGAGGAACTCCTACCCTTCATGACAGCATGGATGGAACTGGAGAACATTGTGTTACATGAAAGAAGCCAGGAGGTGAAAGACAAATACCATATGATCTCACCTATAAGTGGAACCTAATCCACAAAACAAACAAATGAGCAAAATTGAACCAGATATATGGAAATAAAGAACAAACTGACAGTGACCAGAGGGGTGGGGTAAAGAGGATAATGAAGGAAAGAAAGGAAGGGTCAAGTCAAGGAACATGTACAAAGGACCCATGGATAAGGACAATGGGGTGGGGATTGACGGTGGCAGGAGGACAGTGGACAGGGCATGGGAGATCAATCAGGGAACAATTGCGACAACTGTAGTTGAACGACAATTTTTAAAATAATTCAAAATGGATCTGTATTTTGACCCAGTGGTCCCACTTCTGGGAATATATCTGAAGGAACCAAAAACACTAATTCAAAAGAACATAAGCACCCCTATGTTCATTGCACCATTATTTACAACTGCCAAGATATGGAAGCTGCCCAGGTGTCTATCAGTAGATGAGTGGATAAAATAACTATGGGACATTTACACAATAGAATACAACTCAGTCATAAAAAAGAATAAAATTATACCCTTTGCAGCAGTATCGATGGACCTGGAAAACATTATGCTAAATGAAATAAGCCAGTTAGAGAAAGAGAAATACCATGTGATTTCACTAATATGTAGAATCTAATAACAAACTGAACTAACAAGCAAAATAGAGAGACTCATAGATAGCAGGATGACAGCTGAGGGGGATGGAGGTTAGGGGTGGAGGAATTCAGCTCTAAGGAAAAAGAACTCATGGGCGTGGACAGCAGTGTGGTGATTGCAGTGGTGGAGGGATTTATAAGGGGACTAAATTATAATGGAAAAAAACATACAATTAAAAAACAAAAGCAAAACAAAAATACCCCCAAATCTGTTATGTTTCTATGCACTGGCAATGAATAATCTTAAAATAAAAGATTTCATGTGAATCGCATTAGAAAATAAACTTCTTAGTAATAAATTTAAGGAAAGAATTGCAAAACTTTATCACACCAAAAGCTACAAAATGTCATTGACAGAAATTAAAGAGAACCTTAATAAATACAGAGACACCTAAGTTCATAAACAGGAACCCTTAATTTTGTTAAGATAGCAGTGTTCCTTAAATTGATCTACAAATACAATGCAACCCCAATCTGAATCTCAGTTTCCTTCTTTTTTCTTTTGAAGAAGTTGGCAACCTGATTCTAAAATTGATATGGGAATGCAAGAGAGTCATAATGGTCAAAATAATCTCAAAAAAGAAGGACAATTGTGGGACTCCATTTTCCAACTTTAAAACTTACTACAAAGCTACAGAAATCAAAGTTGCATGGTACTTACCTAAGGATAGATATACAAATAAATGAAATAAATTCAAGAGTACAGAAAGAAACCTAGAGTTAATGTATCTAGAGTTAATTAATTTTTGACCAAGGTGCCAGGACAATTTGATGAAAAAAATACTCTTTTGAACAAATGGTATTGTGAAAACTTGACAGCCACATGAGAAAGAATAAAGTTGAATTACTATCTCACACCACACATGTCAACTCAAAACAGATGAAAGACCTAAATTTAAGAGCTGAGTTATAAGTCTTAAAGAAACCATACATGTAAGCCTTCATGACCTTGAAGTAGGCACTAGTTTCTTAGTTCTCACACTAAAAATACAAGCAGTGAAAGAAACACTAGGTTAAATTAGACTTTATAAAAAATAAGTACTTATAAGAAACTATCAAAAAAGTAGTAAAAGTCAACCTACAGAATAGGAGAAAATATTTGTTAAATTATATATATTATAAAAGCTTATATCCAGAATATATAAAAAACTATTACTACTCAACAATAAAAAGACAAATGACCCAATTAAATGATGGGAAAAGGATTTGAAAACATTTACCTGAAGAAGCTATGCAAATGGCTAGTAATCACATTTAAAAAATGGCCATTATTTGTCATTGGGGAAGTGACGAACAGAACCTTATGAGATACCTCTTCATACTTACTTGGATGGCTACAATAAAAGACAGACAAAATGAGTATTGGCAAGGATGTGGAAAAATTAACAGTCATACATCGGTGGTGGAAATGTGGAATGAAGTAACCACTTTGAAAAACAGTTTGGCAGGTCCTCAAAGGGTAAATGTACAGTTACCATATGACCCAGGAATTCCACTCCTAGGTGTACCCTTCAGAGAACTGAAAACATGTCCACACAAAAATTTGTACACAAAGTTTATGGTAGCATTATTCATAATGGCCAAGAAGTAGAAATGGGCCAAATATCCATGATTTGCATGGAAAAGTAAAATGTGGTGTGCCAGATGATAAAATACTTTTCATCTTCCAAAAGAAATGTTTTACTGATCCATGTTACATCATGGATAAACCTTGAAAGTCTTATGGTAAGTGAAAGTAGCCAGACTCAAAAGACCATAAGTTGTATGATTGCATTTATATGAAATGTCTAGAGTAGTTAAATCTGTGGAGACAGAAAGTGGATTTTTGTTTGCTCATGGTTCAGGGAAGAAAATTAAAGATTGACAGGATGTAAGGATTTTCTTTAGAATGGTAAAAAATGTTCTGGAATTAGATAATGGGGATGGCTGAACAACCTTGTGACTAGACTGTAAAACACTTTATAAGATAAAATTTATAGTATGCAAATTATATCTCAATTTTAAAAAGCTTTGAAATAGGCTGATTAGTGGTTATTTCATTTGTTACCTATGTATATTTAAGTAAACTGTGTAGTTCACTGAAAAAATAACAATATTAGAATTAAAAAATTAAAATTATCTCTTCATTTTAGTTAATTCTTAATTTTGCACCAGCTAAATTACTTCATCATAGTCTAGTCTTCATTGTTACAAAACCAATACAACCATAGCAGCTGCAAACTGGAAACAAATCAAATGTTCATCAAAGGGACAATGGATAAAAAAATAATAGTCTATTCTATAAACTTTACTCAGCAATCAAAAAGAATCAACTTCTGACTGATGATGGATCATAGATCTCAAAATGTTTTGCTGAGAAAGAGAAAAGTCAGACACATATGAGTGAATAGAACCAGCAACATGAGTCTTCAGGGGTAGAAATCAGAGTTTCTTCTTGGAAAATAACAACTAAAAAGGAGCAAAAGGGGATTTTCTTTTTAAAAAATTACTAATTTATAAGTTATAGCATAAAATGGAATTTTCTATGGTGATCGTAATTTTCAATATTTTAATTTGAGTAATGGTTACATAGAGATATACATAACCCTAAAATAATAGAAACATACACTTAAGATTTGTACTTTCTTATTTTTTAAAATTTTATTAAGCCATAATTGACACATAACATTTTATTAGTTTCAGATGTGATTGTCCTGATTCGATATTTGTATATATTGCAAAATAAGATTTGCACATTTTGATATTTACATGAATATCACATAAATATAATGTAAGCATTGCTGTAAGTGTAAAAATAAAGCTAAGATAAAAACGAGCAAATTTAACTCAATTTGTATAAAAGAAATAATAAAGATAATAGCAAAAACAAAAAAACAGAAAATTAACCAAACCTGAAGTCAATTTTCTGAAGAAATTACTAAAATAGATTATAATTAGCAAAAACTAATCAAGAGAAAACCACAAATGTCAGTAATGAAAAATATTATTACAGGTCCTATAGACATTAAAATCATAAAGCTAATATTTTAAATAACTTTAGGTCAATAAATCAAATAACAAAGATGAAATGAGAAATTTCTTAAAAAGGACTACTTTCCAATTGACACAGTAGAAACAGAAAGTCAAAATAGCTATATATCTTTTGAAGAATTTGAATTTCAAGTATTTTCCCATAATGAAACTGCAGAGCAAGATGACCTTACAGATATATTCTATCAAAATTTTCAGGAAGAAATTATAATGATCTTTCAAGGACTCTTTCTAAAACCAGGGAAAACATGAATCCTTCCTTTATTTTTTGAAACCAGTGTATCCGTAATATCAAAACCTGACAAGACAATAACAGAAATGATAATTATCAATATTCCTCAAGATATAGACACAAATTCTCAATAAAATATTAGCAAATTTAAGTCAGCAATACATAACAAGAAAAGAATATACCAAGATCATATGGAATTCATCTCATAAATTCAAAATTGAGGTGCAATTTATACTCATTCAAACTAATAAAATCATCTAATTAGATACAGAAAAAGCACTCAACAGTTTTGTAATAAAAATAAAGCTCTTAGGAGATGAGAAATAAAAAACAACTTTGTCAACCCAAGAAAGGGAATCTATTAAAGCTTACAAATAATATAATATTTAATATTGAAAGACCAAATGCTTTACTCCTAAAATCAGGAACAAAACAAGAATATAGCTTTTACATCCTCTATTTAACATGTACTGAAGGTCTGGTGCAATAATGCCACACACAAACAAAAGCTTAAACCTTGGAAATGAGGAAATATGTCTTCATTTGCAGATGGCATGTCTACATAGAAAACCCTAAGAGTCTACAAATATGTATTAGAATTAATCAATGAATTTAGTAAGATTACAGAATATATCATCAAAAAACAAAAATCAATTGTATTTATCTAACAGCAAACAATCGGAAAGTGGAATTTAAAAACAAGCCATTCAAAATAACAAAAAATAGAATACTTAAGAATAAATTTAAAGATATGCAAAATCTCTATACTAAAAACTAGAAAACATTACTGAGATAGTTTTTAAAAACTAAAAAATAAAGATTTTATGTTCATAAATTGCAAGACTCAGTGTTGTTAAGATGTATATTTCCCCCAAAATAGTTTATAGGTTTAGCACAATCTTAGTAATAATCTCAGTAAATATTTTGTAGAAATTAAGAATTTATTGTAAATTTTATATGAAAATGCAAAACATAACAATATTGAAAACAATAGAGAACAATACTTTAAAAAAGGATCAACTTTGGAGGACTTTTAATACCTTGTTATAAGGCTTTAATAGCTGAAGTTAATGAATTAGAAAACAAGAAAACAGGAAGGAAAATTAATAAAGCAATGTCAATCATGATAGTGTGGTACTGGTATAAAAATGGATATATAGATAAATTAAAAGTTCAAAAATTTACTCATATCTATGGTCAGTTCTTTTTACAAGGTGAAAATTAAGCAGGTGAGATTATCATGTTTTTAATAAGTAGTGTGGGAAAAACTGCATAATTATATGGAACGAATAAATTGTGACCTCCACATCAGATCACACACAAATATTAACTAAAAAGTATATCAAAAGACAACATCAGTAAGATGAAAAGGCAAACCTCAGATTGGGATAAAAATTTTCAATATATATCTCTAACACCAAACATGTAACTTAATAATAAGAAATCCCACTACTTCTTCCACTTGCCTCAAATGGATAAATGATTTGAATGGAACATTTTCAAAGGACATATTCAAATGGGCTATAAGCACATTAAACAATTTTCAACATCATTAGTCATCAGAGGAATACTGATTAGAACCATGATGAAGTCCATGTCATACTTAGTAAAATGGCCAAAATTAAACTTATAGTATAGCCAGTGTCGACCAGGATAAACTATGAAAAACAAGGTCATCTTTACTTATACCTGAAATCTCCCACGAGATTTCAGAAATCTTCCTGTGTCATCAAGGTAAACAAAATTGGTCCTAAAATCCACTTGGAGGATGGAGGCTCTTTGCCCATACTCCTAAAGCTCACAATACTGCAGATAATTCATCAGTGTCTTTATGCACCAAATATTTATGGATTGTCTATTTTATATGAGATATTATGCTGGGTGTTGAGTTTCCTCCTCAAAAAGTTCACATCCTAGTTGGGAAGACATATGTAGCTAGATAATTTTTTAAAATATGTTTATTGATTTTTGAGGGAGAAAGAGGGAGAAAGAATAACATTGATGTGAGAGAGAAACATTGTTGGTTGCCTTCCATACGCACTAGGGATCAAACCCGCAACCTAGATATGTGCCGAGTGGGAATGGAACCTGCAGTCTTTTGCTGTATAGGATGACGCCCCAATCAACTGAGCCATTCTTTCCAGGGCGACCGACAAATTTCATTATAAAATGTCACAAGAGGTAGAGCAATGGTATGATCTCAGTTCTGGTAGAGCTTTAGGGAACAAAGCAACCTAACTCTACCCGAGGAAAACAGAAAAGGCTTCCCGAAACAATATTTGACAAGGATCTTGAAGATGAGTGGAAGTGTTCCAGGTAAAGAAGGAATGAAAGTGGGAGGCACATGTTAGGAACAGGGTGTGTGCAAGACACTTGGCCATAGAAAGCCATGGCGGGTTGCAGGAACAGAGGAGTTCCGGGTGGATGGAGCACAGGATATAAAGGAAGTGGTGGGAAATGGGAAAGAAGCAAAGTAAAGCCACACATGAAGAAACTTGCAGGTCTCTCTTTTAAGGAAATCAAACACGTTAATACCTCACATTATTACAGTGTAATAGGCACTGTTGTCAATTAATCTTCCATTTTTTTAACCTGATTATTACATACCTGTTTTTTTTACTCCATTTTTATATCTTAGCAACATTGTGTGAAATCACCCCAGGAAACTCTTTTATTTTTACATGTAAAGATAAAATAAGGTCACAAGTTATTTTAAGACATTTAGAAAAACATAAACTCAAAATATTACCATGCTTCTCTTTTATCTTTGTTTCATTAAAATATATGGTACATGAAAAGCTGTGTACAAGCATAATGGGTGTGATCTACAGTATCATTATTATCATTATATTATTCTGTATTTTTGTAATTCAGCTATCATCTTGTCAAGAATCTCTAATGCCTTGTCAAATGACAAAGTACAATGTATTTCAATTTTCCATATACACAACTGAGATAACATGAAGTAGGGGAACAGAGTTGAAGCTAAACAGAAAAGCTTTGGAATAATTTGGAAAAGCCCACAAAAACTGAACAGAATTTACTTGAGCCTGTTCTAACCTTTGGATCATATCACTCCTAAAGGAGATAAAGAAATCCATACACCAGTGCACCCTGAAAATACTGACTACACTTGCCAACAACTGTTGTGTTAGAAATTATTTCCTGTGTGCATGATACACAGTCAGAGCCTTTAAGTCAGACACAGTGAACAGAGACTAGACATGTCAACGCTTTTAAAAGTTATTGTTGGACATTACAAATGCTAAAAGACTCTAATAGTTTGCTTTTATTATTTATTACACTCGATGTTTAATCCAGAGCTGTTGCCTGCTCTCTTTCTATGCCTTTATATTCCATATAAAACCTCACACTTAACTGCTGGGTGATTTAAAATACTATTTAAATAAAATCTTTTTAGAAGTCCTTATTAGGAGCTGACTTGGTATTTGAGCAAAGGTTTCCCCACCTGAAGCCAAAGACATCTGTTTAACTGCTGTGGTTCTCTAGGCTGTGCGTATTGACTGATTTACTGTCACAGGTAATCCAGTGCTCGGCCAGAAGCCATTTCAGTTTAAGGGCATGTGGTTTGGAAGGCAGCATTGCTTGCAATAATGTAATAAAACAGAAAGAAATCCATACCTGGTTGTGAAAGAAAAAAATCTATCTGTTTTGCCAGAGGCAGGTGAATAGGTCTGTGTGATTTAGTGGTGGGTCAGAGCAGAGCTGTATAAAATAATCCACCATGACTTGTATTTCTGAAAATGGCCAGCATGCTTCAGAGTTCCTAAATTCTGTGCACTACTGGACAGGGTGGGGGCAACGATTGTCAGTTTTATTTGTCTTCTCAGGCCATTGGTTTATGATGGTGCTATTACCATTGATGGTGGCTGTGGTCAAGGTTCCTTTGGTTGCAATGATCACAATGCCATGTAAACTCACTCAAATCACAAGAAATCAGAGTTCAGGAAAAGAAGTAGAGGTAGGCTTCCAGAGACTCTGCTCTCTGTCTCTACTGGCTGCCTGCCTCACTCCTGCCACTCTTCCCAGTGAGTCTGCTCCATTCTTCTCTTTCAGCATGTTGTCTTTCTCTGCTTGCCCATACAAATCACTTCATCTCCCACTTTGTACTTTCTTGCATCACAGCCTTTATATTCCAAGTCCAGTGCTAACTAATTGAGTCTCTCAATGCCTTATTTCAAAATTTCCAGGAAAAGAAACTGATTGGACCAGCTTGACTACATTTTAGTCAAGGTCTTTGCACTAGGTGATATCATAGATGTCGCTCTTGTCAGTCTATAAACTGATGCTTATTTGAGTAGGAGCCCTCTTCACATGGTCTGCTGTTCATTTAGCATGGGCTATGGTCACGGAAGGCAACAGTAGGCATGTTGATATAATGATGGGTTCTAATTTTATTAAAACTAGAAATACCATTTTTTGTTAAAAAAATATTGAGTGCTTAGTATATGCCCCTATATTACGTACCATACTGAATTCTGGAGATTCAACTGTCAGCAAGATGGAAAATCTTGTTTCCTGATCTGCTCTGGCATGCCACCTTCTAATCTTCTTAGGACCCTTCCAGCAAGTTTATTCGATGTGTCCTTTATTTGGGCATTATAGTACTGCCTCTGAGTTCTGCTGATATTCCTAATCCTAAAAACTCTTGCTTATAATAGAGCATAAAGCCCTTTAATTTCTATTATTCCAAAAGCTATGTAAAACTACTTCCTTCCACACAGTCTTTCACTCCACTCTGTATCAAAATCACTTCCCCGTTTCCCACCAGTTCTTCACTTTACTGTTCTAGTGTTTGTCACCTTACTATGTCCTACTTTTTAGGGTTCTCCTCTTTCCTTACCTGCACTCAGGGCCTGGCCAGGAGCTTATGAGAAGACTTGTTGAAAGAGTTGAGGCCGCACTGTCCTCTACTGATGCACATTTGTTTAAAATTAATGTTTATAGTCTAGACTGGAAAAAGGTGGCTTTATTATTTAAAATTATGCCTTTATAGTACAGAGATTGTGAAAAAGCATTTGTGTGTCACACAGGAAACTGGCTAAATAAACGTGATTCTCTGGTGATTCACTGAGCTGGTAAAAATCCAGGTACACCATTGTTTCTTCCTGTAGGTACTTCAGCAAGCCATGTGAATGGCCCACTAGAGGAAAGTTGTCAGTTTCACTGATTCATCAACATTTTTTCCAGCAATCACAGTACCTGTGCCATCTGTGTTTAGCACTTTAAAGGAAAAAAAGAGAAAGGAAAAAAAAAGCTCTTTGCAACTGCCATACAAATCAGGGCCACTAACAAGGTCACCCAGAAGGGAATTTCAGGACCCGGAGAAGATGTTCCCCTGCATGGCAGTAAGCAGTAACACAATAATGGCATTCTACACAAGTTCCCCAGCATCCCAGGCTGTGCTTCCCCAGCCGAGAGTGGCTTCTGGTCCGGCGGGAAATGTGTATTATGCCTGGGTTAATTTGCTGATTAATCTCTAGTCAATGGTTTGTGCTTTCCCCAGATGGCCAATTAAAATTTACAACTGGCAGAACAGTGTCCTGTTGGCAGGCTGCTGAGGGGCTAAAGCTAGAGGCAGTGACAGAAGGCATGGGCCCAGTTTTGCCTTCTTTTCTCCTCCTCTTGTCTTTATTTCTCTCTCTTGCTCTTTTTAAAGCTGCTGGATTTATTCAGAGGAAAGTGTAAGCCCGGTTTACACGGGAAGTGTGAGATGTGTGGTGTAGTTTACAACTCTGCTGCTATTTACTCTCCAACACTCTCAGGGCCGCTCCAGTATTCCAGGCGTCAACGGTTTTACCCACAGCAAATATAGCTGACAAAACCAGCCAGGGGGCACAACTGATTTAACAGCTTCTGAAATGTAATAGCCTTTTTTCCCCCTGATTTGCAGTCCCCATGGATTGATGGTCTAATATCATTCACTTCCTCACAAATATATAAAACATTTACAGTTGTTTGTGTAAATCAAAGGCAAAGTGCTATGTGTGAAGCTGATAATAAGTAATGCTGTGATATACATATATAAAAGATAACATACTTTTACAGCAGTAGTCCCCAAAATTAACTGTTTTGTTTAGCATTCAATACAAACTGCTTTGTATACACATCTGAATGATACACAGCAAGAAATTTAATTAAAGAAAGGCGATTTGATATAATTATTTTATAGTGAAATATTTACCATGTGTTTCAAATATGCATGAATCATCTGGATTGGAAATTCTGAAGGAAATTGTTAATCAAGGACCATTGATCCTTAAATAAGCCAAACATGGTAATGATGTATGATATTATGACAGTTTGTTATTTTCACTAACTGTTGATAACAGTTGCCAAAATATAAAATAAAATAAATGTATTCCTTGAGGTGCAGAAAAAACATTCATAAGGTGAATATTGTATTATTTATGGCAAAAAATAATTTAGAGCACTCAGTGTCTCCCTCATGTAAAATAAATTGAAAAGGAGGAAGCACGGTGTAAAATTATCTTTGTGTGAAATACAAAGAATTTTGGGTTCTGTTTTTAGAACAGGACACAAATTATACACTGGACAATTGCAAATCCATATTAGATTTTAAAATTAGACTCACAGATGTAACTCTGTGAGTTATTTTCATTATACTATATACCACAGCAAACACATAGTTTTTACATGTATTCTAAAAATTTTACATGATATTCATTTTTATTTTTATTATTTTTATTTTTTATTGTTGGCACTATTACAGATGTCTCCCATTTTTCCTCCTTTGCCCACTTCTACCCTGTACCCTCCCCCATCCCAGCCTTTACCATGCTATTGTCTGTGTCCTGGGCTATGCATATATCTTTTTACAAAATAGAATTTGGAAATGATTGAAGACATAACAATTTCCATACAGGCAGTGACTGGACCACTATCTGGCACGTAATGAGATCTCAAGAAAGGTTGGACTAGTACAATAATTTTCCCAACAAATAAGAAACACTCATTTTATGCCCTACAAGACTTTCCATGTGAATCTCCATTTAAATGAAAGATTTCAGAATGGTTTTCAGAAAGGGGTGTCTCACGTGTTCTGGCCTTGCATTATTCTCATCCAAGAGATTGTAGCACCCTTCAGGGCAGGCATCACGGATCCTTTGTCTTTGTTTATCCCCACAGTGCCAGCTCAGGTATATCTTCTCAATGAAATATCTGCAGAATTAAATTCAAGGTGCTTCTTGAATTGCCACTGCCCTTTAGAGAAACAACTTAATTCCACTGCTAAACCATCCATATTATGAATGAAGTTCTGACTACAGCATTTTAGTTTAACTTATGAAATTGGTGTAGGACAAAAAAAATGGAAAATGGAAAATGGAATATCTATGATAAGAAAGAATTGCAGAAGTAATATTTCTTGGTTTTGTATTAAATTTTTTATGTAATCCAGCAATTTTCAACCAGTGTTCTGTGGTACTCTGGTGTGTTGCGGGAATTTTAAAAGATGCAATATCTGATTATTTAGTCAAGGGGACTGACCTCTTTTCCTTTAGATTGTCAAGTGAAAAAATGACAACAGCCAAGACAACAATAGCCCTCCAGTGTGAATTAATCAAAGTTATACCTATATTTTTGTCAGATCTGCAAAATATAGAATATATTTTTTGGTGTGCTGCAAAATTTGACTAATTAGCTTATGTATGTCATGAGATTAAAAAGGTCAAAAATTGCTGATTTAATCACACAGACTACAGATTTTCTTTGGGTAAATATTTTGCCCACAAAACAAAACACTTTTATGTAATATATGTGTTGCTCTGAGGTAGTTAGCAATACTTGAATTTACTTTCTCTCAACTGGTTGATTGGAGAGTTTGTGTCCAACTAGTAACTGACACCCTGACTCATGCTAGAGATAGGACCCAGATGAGAGGCTATGCAGTGCCCCAATTTGGAAATACTAAACTGTGAATCATTATGTCTTTTTTTTTTAAAGATTTTATTTATTTATTTTTAGAGAGGGAAGGGAGGGAGAAAGAGAGAGAGAGAGAAACACCAATGCGCGGTTGCTGGGGGCCATGGCCTGCAACCCAGGCATGTGCCCTGACTGGGAATCGAACCTGTGATGCTTTGGTTCGCAGCCCATGCTCAATCATGAATCATTATGTCTTAATGGAGGGACTATAGATAACTCCGTGAACATTTATTAAGCACATACTTTATTTAAGGTAGTATTTTAGATACTATTAGGCATTTGGCATAGCTCCAAATATCAAAAATCTTGTGATCTATGAATCAAATAAATAATATAGGAAAAAGTATAGTATAGTATAATATAGTAAAAGGAAACCATAATATGATTACTGCCAAATACAGACTAAAAAGCCCCCTATAGGACTTGTATTAGAAAGTGATTAATTTCTGTCTAGTGGGATTGGGAAAGAATTCTTGGGGAAAGTGAGCTTTAAGGAAAAAGCTAGGATTTTGATAAGGAAGGAAGAGAAGAGGGTCAGGGAGAGGTTTTCAGGAAGAGGGGATTGCATGAGCAAAGGTATAGAGGTAGAAAAGAAATATTAATTTAATTTAAGGAGTAAATGTTGATGAAAAGAACAATAAGGACTTGGGTATATGACTGCAGGTACAAAATGAGACTGAAAGGGTTAACTGGAAAATTTGAGGTACAAAAATTTGAAGCAGGTGTTTGATCAATGATGAATCTTCAAATCTGTTGGGCAGAGAAGTAATCCTAGTCTTATCAATATTTAACAATGAATAGGAAGTGGGATTTCATAAGTAGGGAGGAAAATCATGTCTATTACAATGACATAAACAAGAGATATGAGGGTGTGAACTACCGTGGTGATAGGAAGGAAGAAGAGGATGAGTGATAGAGCTGTTTCTGATGTAGAATTGATAAAAACTGGATGGCGATCAGAATGCCGAAGATGAGGCAGAAGGTAAAGCCAGAGATGGTATCAAGTTTCTAGGCTGGGAGCCAGAATGAGTGGTAGTGCCCTAACAAGAAAAAGAAGACAATTGAAAGATTAGGTTTAGAGAGGAAGAGAGTCCACCAAATTTTGCATTTATTTAGTGTGAAGAACTGACAAAGTCTCGTTTTTACTCCATTTAACAGATTATTGAAAATGAGTTAAAGACTAAAGCTGTGGTTCTGCTGATCACCTAAGGAATGTGTTAATTGAAATTGTGGAGGTGGGTTAACTTGTTGTCAGCTGATGGTCCATACATTATCACAATGATCATTCAAATATTGAATTACTTCTTTATTTGGTGTTAAACATAGCTGTCCCTAGCTCTCCAATGTGCCTCTGCCCTTACTGTCCCAATCTCTTCACAGAGACCATCGGGACTCCCAGTGCGTAATGACAATTAAGAAGTTAACACCTATCCAATTTAAGACCTCCAAGACCCTGCCACAGTGCTATGGCTGTCCCTTTTCTAACTGGTTGGTGCCTTTGCCATCATTTTCCATTGTTAAGTAATTTTCATATCACTCTTGCCTATAGAAGGACTATATTGCAAGAAAAGAAGCAAGCTAAGGAGCATGCTAGATGATATAACAGGTAGGAGAATGTGTTTACATGGGGCATTAATGTTCCCCTACTTTGTGCCTACTACCAGTACATTCTTTAAATCAGTTGCTATGGTAGAGCTTATGATGAGATAAATCAAAAAATGATATGTGATAAGGTCTTAAATGTGTGGTACAGACCCTCACATAAGAAGATGGTATATACAAAGATGTTCAGTAAAAACTTTTAGTTTCATTTTTTCTTAAAGGGCACATAATTTGACAATATGCATTTATATTAGACAAAGGGCCTGTGATTCAGAATGTAGTAGCATTGAACAAAAACTTACAAAGTTTTATTCTGCATAATCGTGCAAAACTGAGTTTATACAATTTTCTGAACTAAAGAAAGTTGAATTTCACTGGAATTACTATATTCATTATTATATACTATGTTTGTATGTATTTTCTTTTTATAAATTGTATCTATATTTGAGAAAACTTAAAGAATTGTCTAGAAAAATGTAAAACAGAGAGCATATATTGGGCCATTGAAATCTGTACGAGAAACAACAGCTTCAACTACTGGATTATGAGTGTATCACCTATAAACTCCAGTGTCTTGACCCTACTTTTGTACAAACTGCATATTCTTAGATCTCCAGCATTTCTCTTATTTTTCTTTTTGTCAGATAGAATGGAATATAACAGATCATTCTAAGGCAAGATGGTTTGAGTTTTCCAGTTGAAAGGTCATGTAGCAAAATCAGTGTGCTAGCTGTAATCTTATCATGGTTTTCTCAGCATGAGAGAAATTTAAGTATTCATGATACTGTAATTACTCATACTGATCCCATGTTTCATTAATGACCTTGAAAGAGAGTTAGAAAAGTGTATTTTCCCTTTATTGAAAGAAAAATAAATTCTTTTTTTAATTATTTGCTATTAAATTTATATTATATAATTTTAATAAATACTTTAATTTGATCTGACAGTTAATTGGCCATACAAATGCCACTTTTTCCTTTCATTAACTACTTCCAGAGAGAACAATTTTGAAGACATATTTCCAAGTTATTAACCAGTTATTATGTAAGCCCTTAAGTAAATAATGAAAATGTAAATATTAGATCTATGCGCTAATAAGAGTTGGCTTGAGTACTGTTAGATATTATAAGTTATACTCTGCTCATTTTCATTCTTTTAATTGTCCATGTCTATTAATTGTACACTTAAATAAAGCAGAACGTGGTGAGTCCATAGTCACTTTTTGCATAAATCTGTGTATGATTATTTAATTGAAGGTCAAATCAACCCCTGTCTGTCTGTTGCAATCCACAACACCTGGTAAAGAAGATGAAGTCCTTTTCAAACTGCTAGGTCAGTAGCAACCAACATGTACCTAACCATCTGGTAATCAATAGTATTTTAGATTCCATCCAGAGCTGGCACAGATTTAATAAGATATTTGTTGCATTTAATAAGATTTTTTACATGGAAACATTTTTATTTTATGTAAATATTTTACAAACATATACATTTACATTTTTATTTTACCTTAATGAGAAAATAAAAATGAAACAGTAAACTCTTGAACCAAACACAAGTGAAAATAAAGACCAATATTGTGCTTTATTCTCTTAGTCTAAGATATTTGAAAACAACATGTAGAGACACAGATGATATGTTTATTATCAGGACCATTAATGATAATTCAGAAATTTAAAATACAGGTAATTTAAGGGGAAGAAATGGTTACTCATCAGCATAGTCATGACATGTGCCTAAACATTGCTCTTTGGGAGATGACACAGAGACAGAAAAGTACCTGTTCGTAGACTCTGTGGTGCTGAGTGTAAGCTTTGTAAGTAGAAGGAGCAGGCTGAGAGAGAATGATATTAAATAATAAATATGCATTTTTAATATAATGCATTTTATTTATTACTTACATATGATTTATTTATTTACTTATGTAAAATATTTATTGAGTGTCTGACACAGGGTGGACATAGCAGTGAATAAAACAGACGCACTCCTACTGTCATAGAGTTTATGTTCTAGTGGGAGGGGACAGACAATTAATAAACGTGTAGAAAGTACGGTGGTGATTAACGCTATGGAGAAAGTCAAGGTAAGGAAGGAGCTTAGGGAGTACCCTAGAATGGGACAATATAATTTTAAATAGGAATATCAGGGAAGGCCATGTAGGAAAGTGACATGTGAGCAAATACTTAAGGGAGGAGAAAGAGCTAGCCTTAAGGGGAGTCAGAGAATTCCAGCTGCTCAAGTACCTGGCATGGGCAAGGAAAGAGAAAAAGACAGCATGCTAGCTGCACACTGAGCAAGTAACAGAAATGTGGTCCATGTTTGTTGTCCTGTTTGTCTTTTTTTTTTAATTTTGGGGTTTATACAATGATGCCATTGGAGGTCATGAGCAGAGAAGCAACAAGGAGACAGGGCAGAAGTAGGGTCATTTATTAGGAGATTATTTACAAAATCCAAGGCAGAGACAATGGTGGTTTGCTGGTAGTGGTAAAGGTGTAGGAAGTGGTGGGATAACGACCTACTTCAGAGCTCCGGCTGGAAGCATGTATTACCAACTGCTTGTGGGGTCTAAGAAAGACAAAGCTGTTGTAACTGGGAGAATTGAGTCACTATATTCTTACACAAGGAGAGACTGCAAGAAAAGCAGAATAGGAGGGGATGGTAAACATAAACAGAATTTGAATATATTTAAGTTTAAGCTGTTTTGAGATGGTAAGTGGTTTGATCAATGAACTTGGAATTCAGGTGAGAAAGGTTTGAAATAAAGACATATATTTAGAAATGGTGAGCACACAATTGCAATTAAAAATCAAGAGACTGCATGAGCTTCATCCTTGAAGTGCTTGTAAATCAAAAGAGGCAAATCCAAGGACTGAGCTTTGGGGACTTAACAATGCACAGAAGCTCTGTGGAGCATGAGGAAAACCAGCATAAGAAACTGCAAAGTAATGACTAGAGTGGTGGGAGCAAAACCAAGAGAATGTGATGTCCTGGAACTTAAGCAAGGGAAGTATTTTCGGGATACAAGAATAAAAATTTGTGTCAAATACTGTAGATGCATCAAGTAAAGAATGAATACTAATTGCTGGAGTTAGCACTCAGGGATGCCCTTGATATTGTGGCCATCAGTTTTATCTGATGCCGTCACCAGGCAAAAACAAAGCCATGACCACTCACCAAACCACCCTTTCCATCTAGGACGTACAGATCAGGATTACTGGGGTCTAAGATTACTTGGTGCTATGAAGCCGAAGAAAGTCATTGCCTGCACATTAAAGGAAAAAAGGGAGCTCTCCACAGAGGGACAAGATACAAGGACACTTGAAAGATTCAGATTTCTATAAGGCATTTGGAATAAAATCTCACTTTTTTGATGGTTGTTTTCTGCATGATTAAATTTTCTGCATTGCTACAGTGACCTTTAACACTCTGTGAGTGTATCTGAAGGCAGAAAGAGGAATCGTCACATGCTTGGGCAGTACCCTAGATGCATACTATGTTCTGGAGTCCTCCAATCACAAGGCAACCTGGGCTGTATCCTCAGGTCTACCTCTTGTGCCATGTTCTTGGGGATACGTGTGTTAGGGAACACAACCCAAGGGTCTCTGGGAACTCAGCCCAATTTGCCAGGTCCCCAGGGTACCTTTAATGGGAAAATAAATTCAAGGTTCGTTAGTGGTGTTTGTGAAGCTATATCTTATTTTCATTTTGCTTTGCTTAAATAAGCACAAAAGAGTTTACATAATGAACAGAAGCCAACTGGAGGCAAAACAAATTGTTTGGTAAGAACTTTAGGTTCTTTTTAGAAAAGACAGAGTCATTTTTGCAGTACTTTTTAAAACTGACTAGCAGTGGAAAAATAGAGATTTAATGTATCGAATGCATTACATACAACACTACTCAATTTCGTGAAAGTGAGGCAACTTGCTAAATGTTTTTATTGCAGATCAACTATGTTCCTGGCACTTTGCTAGCACGGAGAATACATGCTCTCAGAGGGT
This sequence comes from Tonatia bakeri, assembly GCA_004024845.1. Lineage (NCBI taxonomy): Eukaryota > Metazoa > Chordata > Mammalia > Chiroptera > Phyllostomidae > Tonatia > Tonatia bakeri. Next base: position 2,515 of record PVIA01006421.1, on the reverse strand, counting down.
TTATAATCAGAGTTCCTATTAAACCTGGTCTCATTTCATGAATCAAGGAACATTTCCTGTAAACCAGACCGCAGCACTCTATTCACAGTGTTTTCTTGTCCCGGGATGGACTGGAACACAGGGCTGATTCCTCGAATCTGGAGATGGGAAAGGGTCTGTTCCACAGCAAAGCACAGGCCTGCCCTGCTAGCAGAGGGAGACAGCACAAGGGTATGCGGAACAGGGCTTGCCTGACTTGCCATTTGACTGCACAAATGGAGGAAGAGAATGCGTGTTCATGGCAGGCAGAGAGAGGACACTGCAAGGATGCTGGCCTTTAAGGCACACTAGCCCAGGAGTAACAAGTGGCCCAGTTATTGTCCTGAGCTCTGAATGACCAGATTAACAATTCTTCTTCCCTGAACAGCTTGCTGAGGGGACAAGGAAAGTGGTCAGAGTCCCCTCCCCAAAGTCCCCAACTGAGACCTCAGTTGTCTAACCTACATAACAAAGCAGTTACTATGGAGTTCTTAGATTCCTTCCACACTAAAATTTTATGGCTGCATTAACAAAAACAGGATTTTGAGAATAATATAAGCATTAAAAAGGGTTTCCTTTTTTAAAAGGATTGGCATAGATTTGCATCTCAAGCTGTGGGATCAGTAAAATCAGCATCATGTGGGAACTTGTTAGAAATACAAAATTGTCCTTATCCCCAGGTGAGTGGAATTGGAATCCTCATTTTAATTAGAACCACATATCAGATGCATATTAAAGACCACACAGAGACCAATCCTGTAGTAGCAAGCTCCTATAGATAAGAACCACAGATGCCTTGCACTTCAACAATAATGGTTTAACCTAAGGCAATTATAAATGAGCCAGCTCTCCTTGCCAAATGTTGAGGGTTCTATTTACTAAGATAGTTATGATGTAACTAGCTAGTGAAAAACCTGTGTGGTTAAAAAATGCCTTCCAGGTTCTTCTAACTTATGTTGAAGCTTTATGTAAACTTGTAGTACCATATAGTTATACATTCTTTTTTAAAATTTATTTTAATTATTTAATTATTTATTTATTTTTTAGAGAGGGAAGGGAGGGAGAAAGAGAGAGAGAAATATCAGTGTGTGGTTGCTGGGGGCCATGGCCTGCAACCCAGGCATGTGCCCTGACTGGGAATCGAACCCGCGATGCTTTGGTTCCCAGCCCGCGCTCAACAGATATATATTCTTGATTACTTCAACCATACAACTCTGAGATTTCCAGAAAGTGTACCTGCCTACCACATCTCTATTTCAAGCATGATGAGTCTTTTTTGAAAAAGACTCACTGAAGTTATCAGGAGCCTATGGAGTCATCTAAAGATTGTTAAAAACCAGTTGTTTTGCATCATGTAATTATGTAGCTTGGCTTAAACTAAAAACTATAAAAGGAAAATTTGAATTATATTTGTACATTTCTATCAATGTACTTATAGTCAAACTGTCTTTTTTCTTATTCTAAAGTATAACTTCATTTTACTTGTGAAATTAAATGTTTATAATATGAAATTAAATGAAGCTGATAAGACATTTAAATTATATTTTTGTATAATTTCAAAACCATTATTAATCATATGAAAGTGACTAAAATATCCTAGCATAAATGTTAATAACTATATTAAATATTTTATTCTGGCAATACAAAGAAGCCAAAGTTCAAGAAAATACCTAGAAAGAAATTGAACAGTTATAATGTTTTTAGTTTTAAATACAGAAAACTTAAATCAGTGTAATTTAAATAGAAAGAAAATTTTATTGTCTCTAATGACATAAAAGTCCAGGGATAGTCTGCTTTAGGTAAGTCTTGGCCCAGTGGCTCAAGCTATTTGTCAGAACTTGATTCCTTTTCTTCCATTCATCTCAGCTCCACTAACATCCATTCTCAGTGAGCTCCCTCCTTGCTATCCAAATTGGCTACTAGATCTGGGTGCTTTCATGATTTACTTCAGCAAATAAAAGTAAAATGTTTTTGTTCCAGTATTTCCAGCAAATTTCTGAAATTCAGTCCGATTGAACCAACTTCAAAGCCATGCACACTGTTAAGCCAGTGATTAGGCCAGGGGAATGGAATACACCCATTAACTTGTGCCAGGTCTTCATGCTGGATATGTGGACAGCATGAGCTTACTTAGATGCACATAATCACCTATTGGAAATAAAGTGTTGAAGATGCACAATGGGGTAATGTATGCTGGGAAAGCAACCGACAAACTTCCACTGTCGGGGGCTTGAAAAGACATGGAGATAATAAGGAAGTGACATTTTGCCTGGTGGTAGGTGCATTTCCATATTTGCATGAAAATATCATAAGGGAAAGAAATAAGATCATGCCAGAGATAACATTTAAATTTACACACACACACACAGACAGAACTACACAGAACTGAAGAGTTTCTGGACTGTAAAACCAGGCTTTGTGGTCTCAGAAAAATGGGAAGCACTCTAATCTACTTGAAAAATATTTTGGGATTTAAAAGTAAATTTAGATATACAAC